>JAPESX010000880.1:0-13349 GCA_029590615.1 Nemania bipapillata
AGTCTGGTATATAGTTGCTAACTTTTCTTAATCATCACTAGCCGCTGCGAAGTACTCTGACGGCAACTTCACATGGCATATCGATCTTATCGATGGCCGCGAAGGTGCGGACTGGTATTACAGATTCGGGGCGATCTTGGCTAGTGTTGGCGAGGTGGCTGATTACGCCCGCTCTTTCCATATCCAGGCCACCTAGTCGCGTCGGAGATGTACCCTTCAGTGCTTGGCAGAGCCTTCTCTATCAGTAGGGGCATTTTCAAACTGAAATTTAGGCTGAGTTATTGTTCCTAGCTAGGATGGTGGCGGCGATAGTATTGAGGAGAGATAATGCTGTGGATAAAATGGCATACTAGACATATGGATGTCATATTGAAACTTTAATGGTTCTGGATATTTGAGTAAAGCGAAACGAAGCGACCTATTCTCTTTCTACTTGCAAAGTCACGCGAAAATAAAAAAGCAGGAGCAAACAGAATACTAGCTTGAGTTGTCACTAGTTATATGCTAC
This sequence comes from Nemania bipapillata, assembly GCA_029590615.1. Classification (NCBI taxonomy): domain Eukaryota; kingdom Fungi; phylum Ascomycota; class Sordariomycetes; order Xylariales; family Xylariaceae; genus Nemania; species Nemania bipapillata. The sequence goes on from JAPESX010000880.1 coordinate 509, forward strand.
TACAAATCAAATAAGGGGTTACAAAAAGAACGAAATTTATCTGTTCCGACCCGCGCTGCACACTCGTACAACTTGGTGGATGATGAACGAGGGCTTCATATTACACACTTCAGAGGGCCGTGAATTTTCAATGTGCCACTATCGACCCTGCCGAACTTCAAACGTACAGCCCAGCCTGGCAGAAGGAACAATCTCACCCCAAGTGGTTCTACATGGGAACTCACCGTTACGGCCTATCGAAGCTCATATGGCGCGAAATGAATCTAGAGCAAATGGATCATCCAAACAGCCTTTGCACATGAAAGATATTAGGGATTTACGGGCTCAACCCTCTGGTTTTTAACGTCCATAGTATATTAGAGGAAGTTAGCTAGAGAAACGAGAAGAACTTCTGAAAACAAAAATACGATGGGGTATGTAGAAAATGTCGCAGCACATCATCGTTGACTTATGGCGTGGCATTACGACTGGCTCTCTACCTATCCACGTGCACGAGGCACTATACATGTGGCTACACAGCAGAGAGACACGAGCTAGCCCTAGATGTTGCCATATATATTCAAAAAACTTTGGTACAGTATATAGATATTGCTTATGTGTGACGGAGTAAAAACCACGCCGTTAATACTATTATAGTATTAAGGGTATATATATCTGCTGTCATATTAGGGGCTTAAACTCTCGTTATTTCACTGCACATATTTAAGAAATGAAATACTTTTAGAGAATCATATTAAAAAGCCACAATAGTAGCTCAAACCTTCTTCAGCTTAACTTGTATTAGCTTGAAAGTTTTAACCTAAATTGCTTCGGGATAACCTCTTTCGGCTACATAACTCACCCCTATTGGCCCAATTTTAGACCTCCCAACCACTTACCTAGACTACTCCACATCGCCAGCTGCTTAAGGCTTACTGGTATGAGGATTGACTCTTGCAGTTGGTCCAGCACGTGGGAGTAGAGTTGTAAAGTCTTTAGCATGGACTTTAGAGAAAAAGAGAGAGGGAGGGAAGAGGCAATTCCGCTCTGGCAGCATGTTGTCTCGAGTACATAAAAATTCAGGCGAATTTATCTATAGAAAAGCCTAGTATATTCTAAGTTAAAACAAGACAAACAGAAACAGTAGGTTTACTGAAATAAATGATGAAGCATACGAGTGGGCTGCGTTAAATATATGTAACCTGATAATTTCCCAATGGCCGCTTGTTCATATAATCGAAAATCATTGAATACCGTGGTATTGCTATCATATTGTAATATACTATAACTAGGCGGGCCGTATGGGATTCAAGCGCGGTGATGTGATGAACATTTGATCTTCTCGAGTTATTCAATACGTCACTTTCTTCATAATAATCCAGTTTCAAAGTATTCCTTTCTAGTGATTCATCCGCTCGAAAACTTCGCGTCTAGCACACGGCCCGGGTATTTAACCCACAATCTCCACGCTCTGGACTGTGTGCTCGAAGAGTGATCCTCCAACCGGGGGATCCCCGGACGAAATGACGACTGTGGTCTTTCCGTCCTTCGTGACATTATGCCTAATGCTAGCAAGCCAATTGAAGCCAGGCTCAATGAACTGTGCCTCGACCGTGGCGTTTCCAGGGAAGCCCGAGCACAAAGACCAGGCGCCCACTGCCGCGTTGTTGTCGTTGAATGTTGCCGAACACTTTCCAGCACAGAGAAACGTCAGTATAAACTCGGAATATCCATGAGGCAGGAGAGGGAGTAGTGAGGTAGAAGGGAAACAAGATATCTTACCGAGACCGCGAACCCAGGAAGACCCGAGACATAATCTGAGTTGGCGAAGGCATCCCAGTGGCCAGTCCACTGAACATAACCGTCTGGACCCCTAATATATGAACTTTGCCAATTCTTGTTGGCGAAGTATGCCCCCCAAGAAAGACCCTTCGCTGTATCAGTAATGGTTTGCCGAGTAGCGATCTCAGTAGCAGCAGGGTGAGCCGCGACAGAAGCCGCCAAAGCGGACACGAGTGTGGCGATCTGAGCTAGCATAATGGGCGATTTTGAGATGCTAGAGAGTATCAAGTCCGCAACTTGTTAGGTAATGTCGTTGAGCTGGAACGGTAGCCGTTGACTTCCACCATCCTCAGTATCGGTTGAACACTCGGCCTTTATTTATTGTAAGAAGCCAGTCGCCGTCCACTTCATTCTGCTAAGAATTTCGTATTGCTCTGTTGCCCAACCCGCCAAGTCCTGCAGTTATCGTGAAATCGCGGCCAGGAAGGTCGCGCAAAGCGAAGGTCGTACCATTCTCGTCGAATCTCCCGTCGGGCTGCTGGAACTTGCCGCTCGTTCAGCTTCGGATTCTCCTCAGTCTGTGGCTCTGTGCGGCATGTGTGCGGCACGGGGGACAAGTGGCTAACATGCTTACTAAAGAAATGCCTAATATAGTAATATGCCTCACGAAATTTACAGCAATTGAGTTTAACGAAATGCTATTAAATCTGGCTATTTTTTCAACAGGTTCGAAAGGAGAAGGTCCAAGGTAACGTGGCAGATGCCAAGATGTGGTGCTCGTCAAGGTATTGATCTCATTATTTATAGGTAGGTAACCCCACGACCTAGACAATGTTACTGCGCACGCACATACAGTAGTTTATCTTGCGGGGCAATAGACATACCTAATAACAGAGCTACGACACAAAATTGTACCGCCGTGCCACTATGCTACTGAGAGGCAAGAGTCGGTAAGTCAGGCGACTTGCCTTAGACAGCGGCTTTGATGTGCACCCGCAGTCGAGATTGAAACAAGCAGGATTAACTAGCACGGCAAGGAGACTCGACTGTAATGTAGACAAGAAAATATCTTAGAACAAGATAGAAGATTCTGCTGAAGATGCTTCATATTGCTAAAAGGCCTCTTATGTACGTATCTTCGTCCACGTACCGCGAAAGGGGTCCATTTATTCTTCTTCTTCAACACAAATTCATTGCCAATTCAGGGGACTATTCGAGAGATCTATAGCCCTTATATATGTATTTTTCTTATATCAGCACTCTCCTCGTTGCTTTCCAGTATCGTTATCACGTAACTGTAATGTAAAAGCATTTTCGATCCAAACACAAACATAATATACACGCACGCACTCACCCCGGGTCCTTAACGGCCGAATTGGCATAAAGGGGGGGTTTTTTTTCCTCCTTTTTAAAAATTTCTGNTTGGGCGACTTCTCAAGGTTCCGTATAGTTAGAACGCATTATAGTCATTGTGGTGAAGCGAACGATTCTAGTTATGCCCATAACCTGTAAGTCAGGGGACTATAGCAATGAAATTATCGATTGCATCTGTAAACGGCGTATTACGAGGAGGAACGAGACTAAAAGAGTAGCTAATCAATTTAGATTGCAAGGTTTCGCCGCTCTCTTCGGATGGCTAGTACCCGATTGTGACCAAGAGTAGCTATGGTACCGAATAGGAGATCAATAAATACGGAGGCAGAATACGGGGCCAGAGTGGCGTAATTTCAACGGGGTCTGGGACGGAAATGTTGAAATGCCGGACTCGGTCAGGTTTTTCAGGACCCAATCTTAGGATCGGAGGGTGAACCTCGGAGCTTTATGTTCTCGGAATGACCGTCCTATGCAAAGCGACTAGCCTTTTGGAGATCTCTCATGCCACAATGTTCTCATATTCCAGGTAATCAATATTAGGCGAGGTGATACTGTTAGTCTGCTAAGGGAATATGGCATATGAGAAAGATTGAACCTGCCCTATAACTTCCCAAAGAGGCCTTCTTGCACATGCTCGGAAACGCCGCTGTCGAGAGGTCGTAGTCTGGGAAGCTTGGATGTTACGGCAACGTCGGCCAACGTTTTGACAGGGCTCTCAGACCTGCCCGACTTGGCGGTGCGGGCCGAAGGGCGGAACTAAATGGGAAGCCGAAAACCGAGTGGCCAGTCACGGAGAAGGTAGTAGTAGAAGATAGAGAATCTGATATGGCATCTGATGGCGAGGTCAGGCTGGCAGCAACAAGACTAGAGGGCGCATTACGTTTGGCATCGTATGCAGTGTTACATACAGCGTTGCTATCGCTGTCTACGAACACAGCTTGATCTTGCGATGGACTTCCTCTGTGCTTTACTGTGCTATCCAATCGAGTGCTCCTAGTACTATGTCTGAATGACGTGTAGATCCTGGGACGGTCTCGTTCTTGAGCTGTTCTCAAGCGGCTTAGCACTTCATTGCTCGGGGCTAAACATCCAGCATTGGGAGATGCGCCGGTGTATTGTTTTGACCGTGTTCTGTAACCTCGCAGTTTTAGCATGTGATTTTCCTTATTTTTTTCTTATAATGCCGAAGGCTTAGCACCATTCCAGGAGTGACGAGGGAGCCGGGTTGGGACATGTAGAGGATGCGGCATCGTGTATCCACGCCCCAATCACTGGGTTTCGCATAGTAATGTAGCCGAACCGATGTGGGTGAGCTCGTTGATTGAGTGGTGGCACTGAGGCTCAGGTTGTATCGATATTAAGGCCTGCCAATTGTTTATATTTACTTCACGCGGCACACCTATTAGAGTTGGTAAGACAACAACGCAGTACTGATAGAATAGCAAGTGCCAAGATATGAAATTACAATCCCAGGTCCCAATACAGAATATATAACATGACATTACCCTGGAAAAATGGCGCTGTTCATCCGCGTTAGTGTTAAAACCTCTTTTTGAGGTGTAAGTATCACAAACAAACAAAACATAGACCTGTCGCGGCGACCTCGTTAAATCTGTTGTGTTCAGATGTTTGACAGCTGTGGCCAGCTGATCAGCTTATTAGTATAGATTGTCTTTTTACGGCTATAGGAATGTATATAAGTTACACCACATTCAATTAGACAAGGAAGCCCCCCACAGATCCTATTGTGTGATCACTTATAAAAAAATAATAACAGGATGGTTATTCTTGTTTTTTTTTTATCCTTATACCAAATCGTAAAATTTTGACTTGGTGCCAGCTAGTTGTCAGCTGTGCACAGCCGGATAATGAAAACGGGTGACAGAGTTGTGCAGCCACATTAAGCCACAATACATGTGGCTGTACAGCAAGCTACAAAATACGTGCACCACTCTCCTTGGTATTTTCCAAGTCTTGATCATAACCATTGGTCAATAGGTATCCCAAGCAGTAGGCACTGCTATACTATTAGCCCGTTGTAAACTGCGATCATGCGCAACCCGGTCATACTGTTAAAGAAGGTGAAATAGATAGGTCATATATATAAAGATTACATAATTTAAAGTCTAATTGATTATTGGATTATAGGAGAAGTCCTATTCCAAAGGACTGGTATATGTAGTACTTTATATGGTTCAAGGCGTGAAATGTCCCACAAGGTATATTTGAGATGCATTACCCTAAGCGCTTACAGATTTTCTAATAGGCTTTCTGATCCAAGTAACAAGAGGGCCAACAACCAGGCTTATTACGATTTGAGGTAATTAATAAATCGCACCTATACTAACATGCAGTCATTTTCTTATGGCAGATGAACGAGATACCTTAGCTCACCTAATATGGCTGTCCAACCATGGACATAACAGCTAAAGAGCTATGATGTCATTCCCAATGATTCTCAAGTACCTAGTTCATTCGTGCTCAAAAGCCTAATAATAATAAAATTTGAAGTAGGTAAGCCCGACTGGTGCAGGTTGTAGCGTTCTCTTACTTTATTATTCCATTGTCAGAAATTTTAGTAACGGAGTGAATAGTAGGCTTGATCATGGTTATGCAAAAGGGTTATAGTCGGAGGCTTATCTAATAGATATTATACTAGTCCTTGGTCACCAGGTCCCCTAAGACGACCAAAGCCCTATATTATATATAGCCAAAACTACTCACATAATCACCCCAGTAGGACCTAGATATATCATCACCTGATAGTCAGCCCTTCGTATCGACGTAAGTAATTTGGAATTGATCTAACCTTCGATTCGAGACGCTTTGAACTATAAAATTATAAGGTCTCGCGGAATACAGTTTGGATCATGTTATTTAGAACGTTCTTACACCGTCATAATTACTATGCTAGTAGGAACATGCTAGCTTCAAATCGAATACCGACTGCCTGGGCTCAGGCAGAGGACTGGGTTAAACACCGTGCAGTCATTACGGAGTTATATATAAAAAAGAGAAGGAAAACGAGAGAAATCGTATACATTATGGCAGAGGAGTATGGATTTCATGCTACGTGAGCTTACAAGCGTCTTTATTTTGGCTAAGTTCTGGCTCTCTAACACAGCTACCTTCAGGCAGAGGATGTACAAAATGCGCTTCAAGAAATGGGGCTTGGCGAAGAACTTCAAACCACAGCTAGCAGGTGTTAGAAGTGTTCGCCCACTAGGCACAAGCGAATCTAGAATGAATAAAAGTATGTGTTCGGAAACAGCGCAAAGATCCAAACGACCCATTGCTCCAAAAACAAATAGTCCACGAATCACTAACCGGGGTTCAATTTGCGCCCCTGAACACTTCTCAACATCATCGGCGATATAAATTATGGCATTGTTGAATCACGTGATTAGAGGAAGTATAATAGTATAGTGGGGCCTATACCTATATAAGCTTTTACTACAGGTAGCCTATATATGNNYTTTTTTTTTAGTTAATTTATTATTTAGATAGGTTTTTTTACTTTAGTATTTAGCTTAAATTGCATTTATAAAGTTTTTTTACTTGCCTGTATACTTATAAATATATATAAAACTATTATATAATAGCTAGTAATTATTTTTTTATTAGCTAAATGCGTAAGCTGAGTTACTTGATTTTTAAGCTAGCTAAAATTAATATAATTAATAATAGCTACTATTAAAGTTTTAAAAATTTAATAATTTTAAAATAAATTATATCGGTTAAATTTTTATAAATCTAGCGTAGTATTACGTTTAATTTTAAATAAATAAAGTCGATTTTATAAAACAGTAAAATTATATAAAAAAGTAGTATATAGGTTTATTAGGACTAAAATAAACACAGGTAAGCTGTTCCGGGCTTATAACCTGTTAAAAAATAGTGGAGGTAATAAGCATAAGGTTGTATTTAAGGGTAAAAAAAAGATCAGAAGNCCTTGTAGTAGGGCCTGGGAAGTATGGTAGTTTATATATACAGGAGGTGTAGAGCGTCCCACACCTATATTTGACAGGAAGTGTTAACCTTGGGCGCAAGATCCAGTTCGATGACGGTGTTGAGTGGATCGTGAGGCTGCGGATGCCTCTAATGCCGGATCAGGACAGTGGAATGGCCGCTCCTCCCACCCGGGAGAAGAGTCTCTTGGATATGCAGTCCGAATTTGCCACGATGGAGTTTGTGCGGTAAGTTCGCTATAGATCATTCTCATGATTCTCTCATGATGCTAAGCCTTTTCACATGCGGAACACAGACATCCCAATCCCAAGAGTCTACGCCTATGGGCTAGATGACCAAAACACTGTTGGATGCCCCTTTTTCATTATCGAATACGTCGACAGCAACACCGCGGAGGAGGTATCTGGAACGTATCCTGGTGGGCATGAAGGCATCCCAGCGCAGTTTGAAGAGAAATTCTGGCATCTGGTCGCTAAGATCATAGTCCAGCTTGCCTCCATCCTACTACCAAAAATCAGCTTTATCATCTGAGATAACTCGGGCTCGTTCGTTATGGGACAGCTGGTTGAAACAGACTCAGGGCCTTACAATTCCGCTGCCGAGTTCTACGCGGACTCCCCTCTGGCGCTGAGTAAAAGCCTCTGAGAGCAGCCGGTCAGCGGGCAAGACGAGCTACTGCAAGCATTTTGGCCTAGTTAACTATGATCTCAATCCGAATATTATCCTTGTCGATAGGGAGTTCAACGTACTCGCCGTCATTGACTTGGACTCGGTCGTCTCAGTACCTGATGCAGCCTTCTACCGCTCTCGTTTCTAATGGGGGTCAGCTGCGCTGTCCCGGGAATTGTTGATACACACCCCGCGGTGATGAGAATGGAGCAACTCGGTCGGCGATTTACCGCGATTGTGGAAGAAGTAGCACAAGAGCAATTAGCAAACGATTGTGAAGATGCAACAAATGGCCCACACACCTTCTTACGAAATCAGGGGTTTTCTCCAAGGAGGCGATGGCGTTCCACTCGCTAGTCTACGTCAAAACGAGGTAGGACTTGGTCAATACCAAGTGGTTACAAGGTCTGAAATGGTTGGGTGAGCACAACGAAGTGCATGTGGCACAGTTTTATCTTGGAGGTTGAGAGTTGCCAATCCTGTTGCGAAGGGAACACAATGGCAGTCACTTTAATGTAAACTATCAGAAATCAGGGAGCGATCGAATAGGCGCGGCTCTTTAGAGATTATGAGAAGCTGTTAATAGCAGCGAACTATAAGCGAGCGCAAAAAGGCAAGGCTTTTTAAATAAGGACTTTATTTTAATCTTACAAAAACAAATAAAATATTATTTAAACATAAACTTAAGCATAGACTTAAGCATAGACTCAAGTATTAGTATAAGCATAAATCTAAGCATAAACCAAACCATAAATTCAAACATAAATTTACGCATGACCTTATGCATAAACTTAAGCATAACCTGTAAATACTTATATAAATAACCGTTTATTTTGATCGAAATAAAATCTTTTTAAATTCTATATTACAAGCGAAACATTCCTCATTTTGGTTTAACGCTCTAGCAGGTATAAACCTAGCCTCCCTTCTTGATATATATTATACTAGCAAAGGGATAGTATGTAAGAGCTTAACACCTCTCAAGTAATAACGGGCACGTAAGTAAAGACTGTATGAGTGAACTCTGGACGATGAACTTACATGAATAGAATTTAGCTGCGCCAATTGCTTGAAAATCATCTAAAAGTCGGAGGCGATTTATAGCTTTCATGGAATTGTTGGCTATAGAGATTTCAATTCTTATGTGAAGTGATTTATAATAAATATTCAGGGTTATATCAATGTAGCTAATAATACTCTACGAGCTCTCAAGGTCCAGAGCGCTCTCTTGTCCCATGCTGAGTCAGACTAGTCCTTATTTTAATGATATGCTGAAAATATGACTACAGGAATTACGCCAGATAAAGATTGTTACAACTTTGTAAGCGTAAGTAACATATTATGGGCCCCGAATCAAATACATAAGAGCGATATTAATAACCTATGAATTGATATAGTTTGCGGCTCACATTAGAATGATATATAGGGGTTATCGCGTCGCTACGCGAGTGACTTTGTTACGCAAGATCCCTCATATGAATAGCCGCCTCGTTTATTAGATTGCTAGTGATCTTATTGGTATTGAGTGAAAATAAGTTTCGTGGTAATCTAAGACCTTGCGACCCCTATAACAGCACGATGGCTAGAGTATATCCGCTGTTGCTCCTCTATGCTCAATGTCTGCGCCAATCAAATTTCTGATTCACCAAGGTCTCACTCAGAGACCATAGCCTCTCCGCGAGGTCCAGGCTGGTTGCTTGTTCTATCGGCTGCGGTGAGGTTACGTGACCATCCGCAAGATAGTACCCTGATGATCCTACCGATGATAGTTAGCGACGTGCCTCCTTATTTAGGTTAGAGATTTACCAATGATTTCGTCATCAAGCGCCGCTACTAGCGTTGTACAGGCACCCTGTTGTAAGGTTTTGAATTCCTCTCGCTGGAATTGACCTAAGATGGGGTGTTAGGACTATCAATAGCGATGTTAAAGTCCGACGGCGTATTATTGCATCTCACCCGTCTTCGCTATTATCCATTCAACCGCTGACTTGAAAGCGGCTGGGTCTTGGATATGTACTTGAAGGTTGGTCCTAATATCTAAATGTAATCACTTAGTGAGCAATTCGAATCGGGTTTGGTTTAGAGAGGTAATACGGACTTCCAGGATGCACTGAGAATGCAGCAACTTTCTGAGGATCGAATCGCGAAGCAAGTGCAACGCTGAACAATAACATGGCAACTTTGGATTGTGCGTACGCCGCTACGGGCACATACGTTTCCCCATCCTATAAGTCTGTCTGTTAGAAATCATATAGATTGATGAAAAGGAGACTGAATGCAATATATACCTTGAAGTTTACGTCGTCAAAACCAACTTCTCCCCCCACGCCGCCTGTGCTGGTAGTATTGATGATTCTAGCTCCCTCCATTCTCACCGTGTTTTCAAGGAGTAAATTGGTCAGCAAAAAGTGGCCGAGGTAATTCGTTGCGAACTGGCTCTCGATACCATCTTCCGTCTTGGACCATGGACAAGCCATTATAGCTGCGTTGTTGATCACAATGTCGATCTTCTCGACGCTGTCGGAGATCATGGACGCGGCACGACGCACCGAGGCTTGGCTGCTTAAGTCAAGCTGGACGAATTGGAGTTGGACCGAGGTGTTGATTTCGCGGATTTTCTGAATCACGGGCTTGATCTTGTCCTCGGTGCGCCCTGCTAGGATTATGAGATGTGGTTTGGCATGTGCGAGAGAGATGGCAATCTCAGCACCAATGCCACCCTCGCTTGGACCTGTAATGAGGACTTCTAGGAGTTTAGCACTTTAACTAACTATCTTTATTCATACATCTATAGGTATAAATTCACATATAAGTACATACCAGTCTTGTTCTGAACATGTTCGGCGAGGGCGTTGACCACCTCAACTCCTGTTGTCGAAAAGGAGAACTGCGGCATGATGAGTTAGTTAGAACTGATGTATAAAGGGGAAAGTATGAGTCTTGCAATGATGTATACGAAAGATAAAACTCACTCTAGATAATTCCTCTCTTTTTATATCTTTTCGTATTTTGATATACTGCTATGCCGGTTTGTAAAGTCCGTTAGTGAGAATGCTCGTTCGTTCAGCACTATCGTGATGCTGACAGGGTAACTTTTTAGCGCGTCATCCAGTTGCATTAGCTCTTGCATTAGCGCTGCCCGCCCCCAGCGCGGCTGCATGTACTACAACGTCAGAGTATCAGGATGTATAAGATCTCTCTAGGGCCTTCTACTCGTCGTCTAATTTATGATGTGCTTAATTCCTGCAACTGGATGACTCTCGCTAAGCATTATGGCAAAGTCTATTCTACTAGATGATATGACCCATATGGTCGAGGCCCGAAGCATCGAAGATGATTGGGCCGGGATATCCGACTTTGCAGCCCGCAAGAAGCGACAGAATCGTCTGAACCAGCGAGCCCTTAGTACGTGACACTATGATAATCTGATACTGAATGAGAGGGTTCATAGTACTATAGGACGACGGAGAGACGCCGCGAGGTCCGAACGCCTCCAGAAAGAAACTGCCGCAGGCCTTCGATTTGGTCTGACTCGCAGCATGGATGGCCGAGTAGACGCCATTGGTCATCTTCCATCGTGCCCTGTAAACACAAATTTGCAGACACGTACATATAGTATATCAGATCAAGAGTCTTTCGCAGAGCAGCCGGAGTACCGATCACAATTTTTAGCAAAGCCACATGAGCTCCTTAGAGTACCAAATGCCAACTCCGCTTGCGAGATTGGATGGGCTTCGGATCAGGAGAGCCCTTTGCTCATAGTATCGGTCGGACCAACTACTATAGTTCTTGATCTCTATTCAGTTCCTCTTCCTGCTGATCATCTCCTGACACTTGTGCGATACAATCTCTACAGAGCTTGTGCAGCAAATGCAAGGATATTAGGGTTAGACCCACGCTCCCTCCACGATGACATTATCTCCCCATTCTGCAACCTCAAACCCTTCAACCATGCACTCCCAGAATCACTAGTCCCCACAGAGATGCAGGTTGCAATCCCACACCACCCCTATATCGACGTGTTCCCGATCGCCAACTTACGAGATAAGTTGATCCTCTTAGAAGGCACTATTAACGAAGATGAGCTCTGTGCCGATCTAGGTGGGAAGAATTCGACAACTGAGCATACCGGGCTAATAGTGTGGGGAGACCCATGGGACCCGATGGGCTGGGAGGTCTCGGAGTATATTGCGATCAAATGGGCCCGGCTCTTCGGCGTGTGTGAGAGCTTGTTGATGGCAACGAACTACTGGCGAGGGCAAAGGGGCGAGGCCCCTCTAATGATCACTTAGTTTTATTTAACCCCAATAAATGAGATGAAATATTTGGACAAGTGTTATGAGAGTCTGAATGGCGATGTATTTCTAGATAAGTACATTACTCAAGCCTAATTGCAAGAAAGTAGCGCCGTTAGTTGAACGTCTTGACTAAAGAACTAACATGCGCCAGAGCAGGTATACCTTCTAGTTTTTAGACATTAGACACACAGAGACGCACCCTCTCTCTCTCTCTACATATATATATAGATGCCTCCCGATACTGCCTACTAGCCAACTGGATTCTCTCGTAGACAAGGTAGGAAGATATACAATAACGATCGCCAAATTTACGATCTCTTAGTATCATACAGAGAAACAGAGTGTTTCACCAAATATCTAAACCACTATCATCACATCCCCAACAAGGATACCCCATAAACAAGCCACAAGCCCCCCCAATACCGCCCTCCCAAATCCTCACCATCCCTACCCCTCCACCACCAAAGCTTCTTCGCCAGGTTTCCTCGCAGAGACCTGGATGTATCTCCAGAAGCCGTAGCCGCGGTAGGCGCCGACGCCGGCGACGGTGTTGATGAAGTAGCGCTCGAGGCGCAGCAGGGAGACGAGCCAGAAGGGCGCGAGCGCGAGGGCGTAGAAGAGGCGCGTCATGGGCCGGATGTGCGGCGACAGGTCGCGCACCTCGACCGCCTCGAACCCGGCCTCCTCCAGCAGCCGCGTCAGCGCCCCCGGGCTGGATATCGCGTTCGTCGGCATCGCCGACCACTCGTTGACTTGGCGCATCGAGCGCT
>JAPESX010000881.1:0-13348 GCA_029590615.1 Nemania bipapillata
TTCATCATCCTCCCCGAAGTCGTCAAATGCTACAAGCCAGGATAACTCGTATGTCGTTGCCGGGGCAGCTGGTGGCTTGGCGACAGGCGTAGTCCTCTACGGCCTATACCTCATGACTCCGTCAGGTAAAATGTATAGGACGCTTAACAAAGGCGCAAAGGAGGTTAATCGCAAGTACAATGAAGCGGCAAAGCAGCTTCAAGGGCAGACACCTGACGTAGATGGTGCAGTTAAGTATATGAAAGACTTCGCATACTCAGTAGGCATACCTACACCATTTATCCATCTCATCATCTGCCACGGCGTTTACTCTCACATGTCGTATGCTCTAAGGTTTCCCATAAAATCCCTATCAATAGCCGAAGAAATTCTGTTAGTCAGTGCTTATATCTAATTCTTCGCATCTTATAGTATGTTGCCTGGGTACCTGGTGGAAGGCAATATGTCGACACGGTATTCAAAGACGTCGAGACACTCAAGGAGAATCATAGACAGGAAGTCAACCAGATTATCAGCGATGCTTATAAACAGTTCCAGGAACTTTCCAGGCTCGGCCTCAGCTTAGAGACAGCATCCAAAGCGTACAATATCCTGACCGATCTGGCAACCAAATTCGGAGATCTGACTGGCAATGCACTTACTAATATTCTCGCCAACCATCCGCGGGCTAGAGAGAAATTTGGCGGCATTATTGACCAGTTAGAAGAGATGGGCGAGAACTACGGCCCAGAAGCAAAGAAACAGGTTGAGCAGACATGGCAGCAGGGAAAGGAGATATTAAGCAGCGGATTCAGTACTGCTAATTTGGACAAGGTACGCCGCTTGGTTGAAGACAAGATCCAGCAAGTCAAGAAACTCGGTGACGACGCTTGGATTAAAGGCTTGGAAGGGGCAAAACCCTATCTTGACAAGAACCCGATAGTCAAGGAGTTGATCGAAAAGAATACCAGTTCACTGAAGCAGGGGAACGCGACAGAGGTATTCGATCACGTGAAGAAGGCGGTCAATTCGGGTGATACAAGTGCTCTCGAAGACTATGTCAACAAAGCAAAGTCCAAGGGAGAGCAGGCAGCCCGCACCCTCGGTATTGATCAATATTTCAAGATGATCCCTAGCGGCTCAGAGATCCTCGAAAAAGTGAATCAACTAAAGGAAGTCGCTGAGAAGCACAAGGACGAGGGAGAGAAACTATTGGAGGACACGGCAGAGGAACTGAAGCAAGTCTTGGAGAGAAGGTTAGAGAAGGCAAAAAAGATCGCTGATAAGGCAAAAAGGGAGTCAAAATAATACACCACAAGGGTCTGCTGGGGTTTCTAGACTTCCAGCAAGATCTATTTGTAGATTGTCCGTAAGTCATCTGTGAATTAGAGGCACTAGTGCTCAACATGATACATCTCACCGTACTACAGCCAATAGCGGCGAAACCCTAGATCACGGTTGTCATCCCTAATACCCTTTGCTTACACCGGTACTGGGTTTGCTATCACTAAGCAACTAAACATCAATATACGAACCACTAACACACAAGGACAACACAGCAAATTAAGGGGCTTGTAGGTAAGAGCATAATCAAGCGTACTTGAAGTAGCACAGAAACCCCTATCGATGAAGGCTCCTCTAACTGCAGGTCAATGTCATATTTTAGATAATANTTTTTTCATTGAGAAAGCTGCTATTAATTAAAATCAGTCCCTCAAAATAGATCCTGTTTAAGGGGGACTAAGATGTATACAAGTTTATAATACAAACTGCAGGATGTAAAATTTCATTCTAATCTACTCATCTGTTCAATTTCTATATCGGAACCAATATTAAGCATTTTCCAGTCCTAATATGCCTTTACTGTTTCGATACTCAAGCTGCCAAGCGTGGAAGACTAGACTTGGCAGTCCTGATTGTGCGACGGACATCTAGTGTGAGTGTTCATTACAGACATACAAGGACTATGGTAGGGGCAGATGATTGAAAAAAAAAACAAGAGACAGTTTATAACAAGTAGAATATATACGCGTAGCTTACGAATCGTCTCTGCTGACCCCCTGACTCTCAAGTTTAGTTATAGTCACCTGATAACACCATCTTTAAGATCACGTATACATTATGATCACACTTACATTAGAATTCCGTATTATTCCCACCCAACCATGTCCATATACCTGTTTACAGAAGCGCAAACAAAAAAAAGTCGTAACAACCATAGCCTCATAGATCGCTCGCTAGCTGGATTCTCGAGCGAGGCGATTCTTTGTTTACCAAAGCTATCACTAAATTTCTGCCTGAGCTGCTTCAATTTTTCTATTACAAGAATAAATCCTATGGCTTACAACTACACTCAGGTTAGTATCTCCTAGGCATTAACTATCCCAGTTTAACACACGTTGAGTATAAGAATGGCTACGCCAAGACTGTCTTACTGCAATATAGCCTACGGGCTCTAGAATTCCTCTCAAACACTTAGGACCACTGATCAGTTAACTGACTCTTGGTTTCTAAAGAGCACTCTACCAGGGGATGCGTCCTTTAGAGCGCTAGAAGGTCATGGCGAAGAACCTACCTGGGCAATTCAACCTCAGACTTATCCTCCAGGTGTCGTACCAAGTGACGAGGTCTTGGTGAAGTCATTGTATAAACAACTTCTAAAAGACGAGTGGGAACTGAGATATAAACCAGCACACGATGACCCAGATGAATATGGGCTACCCCCTAGTCTTACAGGAAATAGCATGGTAAGGATTACATTTATATCTTAGACAGCATGGATTTCATGTAGAGTTATACTGTCTTGCCCAATTTGTACAACAGGATAGCACGACTATTTTGGAGCGAAAGTATGCCTCAAGGACTTCTTCGGTTTCCGCCCAACGTCCAGATTGCTTGTCACTAACTCGGAACGGTACAGTGGCTTCAGCGTAAAAGAGGCTTTTTCAGAGCACATCGCGAAATCAGGGAAAGCGACGTCTACGTTCCCGACAGGGTCAGCTTTTTAGANTTGGATTGAGGGCAGATTCAACTCGAGGACTCTAGGCAGGTATGGTGCCACTCAGGACCTCTGCTTCATTATCGATGGATTCGTTTTCTGGGTAGACCGCGCGGCATTTCAGGTGAGTACTTATGTCAGAATTCCGGGTTCTACTAGAGCTTACATAGCCGGCAAACACAGCCTCTAGTGTTGGATACCCCTTCTAGCATGGGCTCTGGCTGTTATGGTGAGAGTTATTATTTTACAGAAAGAGGAGGTTCTTACGAGGAAGAAGAGCCTATTCTGCATGAGCGGCCTAATGTAGATGAACGAATTCAAGCATGGCGGGAGAGTATTCCATGATGAGGCTTGTAAATTTAGGGACTTGGAAAAGACAATACATCAATATTACTTCTGTTATACCTGCCTTTAGTCAATTTGTATTACCCTTATCGGTTATTATGGAAACTTCCCGAAATCAGGAAACCGACTCTTGTTGAGTACTAGAAAGTGCACTACCTACTTGCGCGTTCTTTTTCATTCTCTTATCCTGCATTTAGCAATATTGCATACCTTTTTTTTCTCCTAAAAACGAAACGAACTACTTATTATATCTCATATGGTTATTATACTTATAGTGGCATTATACTAACATTATCTTACACAGCTAGAGAGAGCCTCATTTCCAGATTTATATGCCCCAATACCCCTAACACATGTCAGGTTATAACAAACAGCCGCACCCCACACGTGTACTTAGTTAGCGCTGTACAGGGTGAGGAGGTAGGCGAGAAGGAATTGCCTTCTCATAACAATAAATGGTTATCGAAACACTAGCTTTAAAGAGGTATGATGTAACTTGCATTTCACCAACTTGTATTTTCCACAGTTCGTCGTCTAACAGCCGTTACAGAGATACCGGAGCCCATCTAAACACCTAAGTTGTTGTACTGAGAAATACGTCGCCCCACTATACCCCACATATTGAATCGTCAGGTATCGATAACCGATAACCGATAGCGGCCTAGAGAGTATAGTGGTCAGGTATGCCGTCACTCATGACAGTCATAGATAGACTACAATCAGCCACTTTCGCCGTGTTACTCATAGCGCTCCCGATGACTCTACGCACCAAGTATATAACAAGAGTCTTCTGAAGCTTTTGCTAGCGCTGCAATTTCAATAGCAAATTATTGATACTTATCCGCATCAGGTGTTCTTAGACGATCACAAGTGTTCTCCATCCTCACCGCATTTAGCATCTATCATACTATTGGCCCAAATGATCACTCGAATACATCAGTGATTCACCATCGTCAAGTAGCGAAGATGACAGGGAAAGGCGCCTCTCGACAGGCGCCGCACGAGCGGAGAAGAGGCGAAGCTGTACGGATGCGACACAACCTGAGTGACAAGGCACGATGAAGGCGCTGATATAGTATTACTCAGGCATTGAGCGACTTCGCCGAGTTCGTCGATAAGCAACAGGCGATGCGGTATCCTCGCGCGAAACCCACGGCCACAGCCCAGCCGGCGACAGAGTACCATGAAGAACTAGATATCCTTGACACCCTCAATTTCAATGACTCGGAGCCCCAAGTTCCGCTGTTAGACCTTCTTCTCCCTCCGGCCGACCGTGACGAGGAGAGTCGAGCGAAGCTCGCCGAGCACGTCGCCGAACGACTAGCGGAAGGACATGGAGAGGCCATGTTCGATCTAGGCTTCGAAAACAATGGCGACTCGATGCGCCTCACACCTGCTAAGTGGGATGTAGCGCTAGAGCGACTGACCGAGGCTGCTAAGAAACACCGTGCTGATTGCAATATCCTTCTCACCAAGAACGTCGGAGGCGACAAGGAGGCCGAGTCGACAGCGACCGCGAACGGCAGCAAAGACAAAGACTGCACTGGCAAGATACTGATACGGCAGGCGCCTACAACCGTGGAGAACGTCATCGAGACCCGTATTGCTGTGGTTGGGAACGGTGAGTCACCTTCACCTATTTTCCATCAGATCACTCGCTGATCCCCCCTGATAGTTGACGCCGGTAAAAGCTCTATGCTAGGTGTGCTCGTCAAGGGCGACCTTGATGATGGTCGAGGCAAGGCTCGGGTGAATCTCTTCCGCCACAAACATGAAATTGAGACGGGCCGGACTAGCT
Source organism: Nemania bipapillata (assembly GCA_029590615.1). Classification (NCBI taxonomy): domain Eukaryota; kingdom Fungi; phylum Ascomycota; class Sordariomycetes; order Xylariales; family Xylariaceae; genus Nemania; species Nemania bipapillata. Next base: position 5,121 of record JAPESX010000881.1, read on the forward strand.
CGGTGGGAATGGAAATCATGGGCTTCGATACCCTCGGAAACGTTATTACCTCGGAAACGCCAGGAAGAAAACTGTCGTGGGAGGAGATAGGCAAGCGAAGTGCAAAAGTTATCACTTTCACTGATCTTGCAGGCCACGAGCGGTACCTAAGAACTACCGTCTTCGGATTACTATCCAGTAGCCCCAATTATTGCCTACTTATGGTCGCGGCGAATAATGGGCTTATCGGAATGAGCAAAGAGCACCTCGGCATCGCCTTAGCGCTGAATGTTCCAATTATGGTAGTAGTTACGAAAATTGATATCTGCCCGCCAAATATTCTTGAGCAGACCATTCAACAGATCACCAAAATCCTCAAATCTCCGGGAGCCAAGAAAATGCCGATCTTTATCAACAATCGGGAGGAGTGTATTAATACGGCTACCCAGTTTGTGAGCCAGAGAATATGTCCCATATTCCAGGTATCCAACGTCACTGGCAAAAACCTGGATCTGGTACGGACATTCTTGAACATATTACCTCATCATGGCCGTTATGATTCGGAAGCCCCATTCGAATTTCATATTAATGACACCTTCTCTGTTCCATTCGTCGGTACTGTTGTTAGTGGCATTATCAAGTCCGGCGTCGTTCATGTAGGTGATAACGTTCTTGTTGGGCCTGACGGACTCGGCCAATTCATGCAGACAAGCAGTAAGTATCTTCACTTTTTTCTTTTCTATCCTTGACGACCGGGGTGAATGATTCGAAGTTTGCACTATCTACACACGTTGGGGTTTTATTATATTCTCTCAGAGCCTTTTTGATCTATTACTAAAGAGATGACGGCTAATTTTTGACACTAAAGTCCGATCCATCGAACGTAAGAGAATCGGTGTTCCGGCAGCTTCAGCTGGCCAGTCCGCTAGTTTCGCACTGAAGAAAATACGGCGGAAAGATGTGAGGAAAGGTATGGTGGTACTACCGAAAATCGAGGGTCAGCCAGCGCCCAAAGTGTACCGAGAATTTGTCGCCGAGGTCCTAATTCTATCACATGCGACCACTATTAAGACGAAATATCAAGCGATGTTGCACGTAGGACCCGTTCAACAAACATGCGCTATCATCGACATAGATAGCCCATTCATAAGAACGGGTGACCGTGCTACGGTAGCATTCCGCTTTGTGCAGCGTCCCGAGTACCTCGCGCCGGGGGATCGGTTATTGTTCCGCGAAGGCCGCACGAAAGGCCTCGGAATTGTCAAGTCTGTTGGGTATGACCCAAAACATCCTCTAATGCCCAGGGCAGCAGACGACACATCTAATGGCCCCGAGGATTCAAAACCACCCGCAGGTCAGGACCTGCAAGCACCACCTGGCGTCAAGGTTGGCGCATAAACACCGACAGTTTATTGAACTTTACAGACTAGCAAGAGCTCATCACCCATTACCAATCGATCGGTTGATGGGTTATCCTGCATACATAGGATCATTTTTATTGCTGGCTGGGGGGTGAAAAGGAGTTATGGCGTTGCATAAGAGGGAGTTCAGTAGAGCAGAGGTGTTGAGGGGAACAATTGCAAAACGGCATAACGCCACCAGTATATCCATACATGCATTGCCTTTTCTTTCTACTTGTTTTATACATGCCTATATACATACATCGCTTCTTCGTTTATACAGATTGATCGAACGCATTATATGAAGTTCTTCATATTCGGCACTACTGTGACTTGACCGTGGGATTGCTCCAACGATTCATTCATCCTACGGTAGATGCTATTTGACTGTATACAACACCTTGTAGGTAGGTGGTACTCAGCTGAAAAATGATGCTGGGTCGTGTTTCAAAGCCACGAATTGGGAATTCTATTTTTAATGCTAGCTACCGGCATGGCGTGCTTGTACCAAGATTGGAAATGCTTAGGTAGAATTCTAACTTTACAGTGGAATTTAGCAGGCACTACGCGCTCTAAGGCGATGCAAGCATTTACAATGTCTATCATGTAATTGGCTAGTGTGTTAGCGGCCAGCTATTCTATAGTCAGCAGCTAGCGTACCAGTATTGGGTCACCATTCAATTATACCTAAGCTCTGAGACTTGAAACTTGAGTCTTGAGATTTTCATTACAACTCAATTAGGCATTAGATAGGTATTGTATATAGTAAATACTAAGTAGTAGTCAATGGATGGAATGATATTGACAGTACCAGTCCTATCTTAAAGCAAACTGTTGAATCCAACACCAGACTTCTCTAGCTTTTCTAGAAGGAGGATTAGTAATGGTATTCCAAATAGCCTAAGACACAGGTGCGAGTTAGTCTGGTTTGGGAGCGCCGATCCTCACTGGCGGACTACTTGATACACCGAGCAACTCACTATGAGCAGACTCGCCACGACTTCAATCGTTCGTTATGGACGCTTGGCTTCCTATCCGCCGTGTAGCTTCATCATAGGTTTTAGAAAGCATACCTTAGACGAGTGAAATCGTTGTTATCGATTCTCTACGTCTGGCTTTGTTACGCTCTATATGTATGTATTGAGCTTCGCAATGTTTTAGATATTCTTCAAGGGTCTTATTTATGTAAGCAATTTGAGGTTGTGGGCAGCTTCTTATGCAAGCTATCTGGAGTTCCCGGGCTGTGTATAATTGTTTCAGGGGTAGCTTGCATGTAGATAGTGGAGTTGTGGGCGCATCCAGCGACGGGGTTTACCGTGGCAAGTCGACCCATGCCTTTACCTTGTTTGAACTCCGATGCACTAAGTCGATATGGCAATCGGGGGCTGTTTGGTCAGCACGAGTAACTTTCATAGACGAAATGTAAATATGCTAGATAGAGATAGTATGATAAGTGCTTGTGCACAGGGAATCTATAATGGCTAAGTCTATTTATTGCCTGGTTATTTTATTATTATTTTCTGCTTGATTATTGAATATAGAGACAGCGCCATAGTACCTAGGAACCGGCAGTGCCGTTATTACAGGGTCGTCTATTTAGTAGGTTTACGCTGATCACTGACTGTTCCCCAGACGTTAAACGCTAGAATACGCATAGACCGCTGAACCCTTAGCCACGATCGCCTTAGGCCTCTTTTCTACCTAGCGGCTCTCTATTTTTGTCACAACTATCCTACCTACACGTGCATAGAATGGATAGTCTTCAATTTTGTGTAATTATATACAGACCAGAGAAATGTTCAGCATTGTAGCGTTATCAGACATGATAACCTTGAGTAGTGAGTTATGGGGTGAAACTGCATATTTATAGGGCAACTATTACAGTAGCTCCATCGCTATCTGAAGACAGCCAGTTAAGACTACAAAGTTTATAGATGATGTGAGCTTAGAAATCCCTTCTGATTGGCTGGGTCGGAGTTCTCGTTATGGATGGTGCCGACTCGGACCCACGGAGAGCGGCAGAGAGGCGCCACAACATGCCGTTCACTAATGGTCCTTTCGAATTAACTGTACGCTTTATGGTTCCACGCTTTGATGACAAGCGAGGGAGCTAAAATTCAATATGAACGTCGTCTTGCAATGAATCGCCTCTATCTCGTGAGTATACCGTACTTTGATAACGATGTCGCTTGTGGTCGAATGAGGGACGACGTAGGTTATCTATTCCTAATGATTCTGAAGACGAAGGATTACATTATCCCAAACAATTGTCTCTAGAGTACCGTGCATTCATTAGTCAAGGTGATGAATTCTCGCCCAAAACTCCCGTATGAAAAGAGTGGGGTTGCCTAGGATAATAAGAAGGCGGACTTATTGATTATGTACTTAGGAATGGCTTCTTGGGATTCCGTCTCGCAAGTATCGGGGCTCTAAAAATAAGATAGAAGCTTGAGAATTGTACTTTATTTGCATGCAATATGTCAATACATACCTACCTACATATCTACGCACCGACAGGAATACATACAGTACTTATTGGTGTAATGGTTCGATGGAAAGCAAGGTGGGCTGCTATAGTACTAGTAAGCGATACGGCTTACACCTGTCATCTTGCCAAGGATCCTCTTGGCCATAGAGAGTCTTAGCTTGTTGAACACAAATAAGATCAACAGCCCGGCGAGATGCAGGGCATGGTGCTATCCATACTCATGTAAACCATTGCCGACCGGGTTTGCTGTATACTTATTATAGCATTCCGAGTTAGGTACCCTCGTAGACGACAGTGGTCGAGGCTTGGCACGAGATACTGCATATCCTTTTAAGTATCAACCCTCACCCTCATCCTCGCTCTAGTTTGCTCTCGTAGACTTCCGAATTGGTCCTGGATATTTATTTCACATAGCATTTGGAGAGGACACGGTCTGGTACTTGCCTCCGCCTCGTCCCCGGTAATACCGTGCATGAGAGATTTAGAGTGGGTTTTCTTTAACGGTTGTGAATAACGCCAGTCGGCTAGACAGGCAAGATGGCCATCTTCTACTATGGCTTCATTTTGGTGCGTTTTCTCTATTCCCCTCGCTAGCTACTCAGTCTGGTCAAATTACGAATCTCTGCCACGGTTCCTGTTTAGTTGGTCAGCCTCTTCGGAATACAGTATCCGTTACGCCCACAAAACCAAACTAAACCGTCTTATACAATATCCACTCACAGCAAGAGCCCAGGCTAACAATGGCATTCTCTACAGGGCGTATTATATGTCTTAGGAAGCGCCTTTTACAATTTTTTCCTACATCCTCTACGCAGATTCCCCGGCCCGATCTCTCACCGAGCCTCATATCTGCCCCGTGCATGGCATCTATTTAACGGCACCCTCACATTCCACGTCGGCGATCTTCACAGGAAATACGGCACTGTTGTCCGTATTGCACCCAATGAGCTCGCATACGCCAGTCCGCAGGCCTGGCACGATATCTACGGCCACAAGAAGGCCGGCGAGGAGGAATTCCCCAAGTCCGACCGCCTCTACAAGCTATTCATCGACCCCCCACGACACATCATCAATGCGCGGCGTCAGGAACACGGTGCTCTGCGCCGACAGCTCGCCCACGGTTTCAGCGCCCGCACCATGGCCGAGCAGGCGCCTCTGATTCGCTCTTACGTCGATCTCCTGATCCAGCGTCTCCGCGAGAATATCGAGAAGGCCCCCAATGTCCCCCTGAACATGCGCGATTGGCTCAACTACACCACCTTCGACGTCATTGGCGATCTCGCGTTCGGCGCTCCTGGTGGCTTTGGCTGCCTGCAGCAGAGTGACTACCACCCGTGGGTTCGTCTCCTCACTGACACCATCCGAGAGAACGCCTGTCTTATTGCGCTCGCCAACATTGGCTTCAGCACGCCTATCCAATGGCTCGGAAAGACCGCCGCCTCCAAGAACACCCAGCACCGTGCCGTCGTCAAGGAGAAGGTGCAGCAGCGTCTGGAACTTGGTGCCGAGCGTCCTGATTTCATTGAGGGTCTGCTCAAGAGGAAGGACGAGCTTGATCTTGACATCGACCGCCTGACCATGAACGCCTCCATGCTTGTCATTGCCGGCTCTGAGACCACTGCCACCCTGATGACCGGCGCCCTGTACCTAATCACCCGACACCCCGAAGTCCAGCGCAAGCTTGAACACGAGATCCGATCCACTTTCAAGAGCGAGGATGAGATCCTGCTAAACACCGTCAACGAACTACCTTATATGTTGGCTGTCCTCAACGAGTCCCTCCGCCGATACCCTCCCCTAGCTAGCGGTATGCTCCGAGATGTTCCCAAGGGTGGTGCCACAGTCGACGGCGACCCGCTTCCCGAGGATGTAAGTCAATTCCTTGCGATGCACTTAACCCCGCCATTGAATCACAGCATTTCCACCCTCAAACGAAAGCCAAGATTCTAGACTAACTGAATGCGAATAGACCGTTGTTTCCGTCTTCCAATGGGCTATTAACCACTGGGACAAGTACTGGACCGACCCCATGGAGTTCCGGCCCGAGCGCTGGCTAGGTGACGAGAAGTACAAGACTGATGTGTTCGATGCCATGCAAGCCTTCAGCACTGGTCCCCGAAACTGCATTGGAAAGAAGTGAGTCACTCCGCCTCGTTTCCGGTCATGTATCCATATCCTGGTGATGCTAACATGTTTAAATAGCCTTGCTTATGCTGAGATGCGTCTCATCGTTGCCCGAATCATCTTCAACTTCGACCTGACGCTGTCTGAGGACTGCCGCGACTGGATCGACGGCCAGAAGGCCTACGTCATCTGGCACAAGCCCCCTCTAAACATCCACTTCAAGCCTCGCGTATTTTAGAGTGGGAGGGGAAAAGAAATATACAACATATATATATGAATAAACATTTAAAATGAACGGGTTGGAGATCCACATTGTTTCGGCGCACTTATATCATGACTTTTTATAGATGCGAGATGCCGGCGACAAGGGGAGTCTGNTCTTTTTTTTCTTCTCGGAAGATTCGGGCTGGGAGTCTGGGGTGAATGTGTAAACATACTTAGACACGTCCGGGCCGAGGGGTGTATGTGATAGTAATCAAACAAATAAACCTCGACACAATACTGGCTACGTGATCGTGCTCTGCTATTCGAGTGATGCGAATAGGCTAACCTAGATTGACGTTTAGTCTATATAATTGTCGGCCTCGCATGCTATAGCTTGCATAACCAGAACAGTCTCGATGGACGTCAGCAACGAGACCCAGTGTCATCGAGGCGAAATCTAAAGCAGAACTTCTCATAGCATCTCATTGCCGATAGTGGCAATCGGGGTGGTCATGCCTACCTACTAGGAGGGGTAGGGTTAGAAAAAGCATGCTAAGTCGTGCCAATTTGGTTGATCACCAGCACTGTCGGCGGTTTGGATGTGACGGTTCATGTAAATGAAGCTTCTAGTGATCGACTGGGTATAGGAATATCTTATCCCATAATATATATCTGAGTCTGCGACGACATTTTAGGGCCTAATGACCTATTTTGTTCGAGAAATTCCATTCCATTCGGGCTTAGTTGTGTCCCTTGAATAGCACTGTGGTTGTTGGACTTCAACCTCAAGGCAAGCCGAAGATAGGTTATAGCTTAGAATGGCCCTATCGCGTAAGAGGGCTGTGTTCAAGCAGCCTCATGTGTGACATTGTATGAGGCCAATGTGTGAAGCGTGCTTCAGCGTTTGGGTAACTTTGCTAAATTTCAAGTAGTCCCTTAGTGCTAGACGTATGCTGGAGAGGCTAGAAATGGGGTCGGCGATACGAGCAAGCGCAACAATGCTGCACATTCAGAGTTCGGATACCTGGAGCGGACCAAGTTGCTTAGTGAATCTTGAAGATAAGTAAAGCTTGCTGGTTTGACCAGAAGGTGCGTTTGTCTAGAGATCCCGTTTTCGTAGACTACCGGGTAGTATTTCCGTGGTTGAGCTTATGAACAAACTTGGATAGTCCTGCAATATACTAATTTTCTATGCTTTCTTCAGAATAGGCGTAGCTACTGCGAATGAGATGTCGATCATTTCTCGTTTAATAGGTAAGATGTAGTTACTTAACTAAACGGAGAAAATGAAGGGTCAATGACGGATCACATGAAGCTGTGTAGCTTCTAAAGATAGTAGATGTTTGCTCTGATTCTAGCACCAATTTAGCCAAGATCGATTAACATCGATCCCGTGCGGGTAGACTATACGCTAAGTAAAACACTAGGAAGTCTAGTGATATCTCTCATATCCATTATGTTAGGCGTTGGAGCTAGATTTTGCAACCATCTTGATGTGGTATACTACACTCTTAAGCTTATGAAGCATCGTAAAATTGGGTACGTAGGAATGTGGTAAGTTAGATGTGAATCACAAAGTCTTGACAAGATATTTAAGTCTCGTAAATATGTAAATATATATACCTAAGCGCAGTAGGTATTGGTGCCAAAGAATAGCCCTACGTAGGTAATCGAGTGTCCTGGTATGGACCTGGGGAAATTCTAGGTATGGTTGGCTGTCTGCAGGTCATAACTGCCTTAGCTCCATGCGTCAGAACAACGCCGATGTTCGGCCTTCTTTCGGCTTTGGAAATGTGTGGGTTATTATTGGATGCTAGCTATCTAACTAAACACAATCAATCAGTAACCCCACTATCATTCATCAATTTATTGCTTAATTGATTGTATCTTCGAGATAATACGAGGAGTAGAAAGGTCAATTCAACTTGGCTGAATCACTCGCTATATTCATGAATTCTTCTAGGCTTCTACTATAATTTCTCTTTCTATCAACTTCAATTTTGTCCTTTGTNGCTANGGTGTTCTACCCGCAG
>JAPESX010000882.1:0-13345 GCA_029590615.1 Nemania bipapillata
TATTCACCTGATGTCTCTCGTGCGTCTATTTCGCTGCCCGTATACCGGTAATTTAGACCTGATCAGCCTCCCTGGCCGCCTTGGCCTTGCGGAGAGGTTTTTGTCCTAGCTGAGGTCTAAACAGCCTCATCTGCAGGTCTACATAACCGCCTACAAAAACCATCTATTCATAGCTGTATAGCCCTATTCTAGAAAAGACCTACAGCACCAAGAAACCGCCAGGACCGGAAGCAAGTTGAGAGACGCGGACGCTCGTCCGGTCGATCGGTAGGCCACCAAGATTTTTGAATAGACAACCACAACTACGACGATAATTATATGCATATGCTAAGGTATAAAGGATTTGAGGGCCGGGCGTATACGGGAAGCATACCACCATCAAGACACCAAACTCACGCCAACACAGAGTAGATAGGAACACAACAAACTCCATGCTTCATTCACGTAAGCGCCTGCTCTAATCGTAAAAAAAAATATTCCCCACCCCCCAACCTATCCATCCATCGGATTCATTTTTTAACCCAAGAACTACCGAGGTTCCGAGATTCGAAAATAATCATCCCACATGGATCCGTATGTGCAGCCAACTAATATACGATTCTCAAATCACAACATCCCTAACGCTAAATTTCGGCTCTTTCGTTTCTCTTGTCTAACTGAAGGTCATCAGGCTGAAAAGGCTGACCTGCTTCTCGTCGTTGACCATATCCTGGACCTGCTCCGAGGTGAGGCTAGTGCTGAAGTCGAAGTCGTCGAGGACCTTGATAGAAACGGCGGAGGAGGCGGCGTCCATGACGACGGCGACCTTGATGGGGCTATCGACGGGGCGGTCGATGTAGTGAGAGTCACCGACACCGTTGGCGAAGTGGAAGGTGGACTTGGCACGGGTGTCGCCGGAGCTCAGGATCTCCACCACGTCGAGCTCACCGCATCCACCTTGCTGGGGGCTTGCGTTGTCACCCTTCCAGCAGCTGCAAGAGGCGTATTGGGCGGTTCGGGGAATGGCGGCATTGAGCAACCAGTAGGCGGGCATGTTCAGGCCAGAGCCCGACTTACCACTGTCGGGCATAGTGAACTCGACAACGAAGACCTTGGAAGCACCCTCAAATCCCTCTGCATAGGTGTTAGTTGACTGGTTGTGTAATTCTCTCTTGTCAAAGGGTTCACATACTGTAGGCGACGGAGTCAGGACGGGTAGCACCGCAAGACGAGTCGCAGGCAGAATCAGAGAAGATAGCAATCTCCTGGGTATCGTCGAGGAGCTTGTTCTTCAAGACGGTCGGGGAAGCGGCGGCAGCATCACCATCCTCGTTTACATAGGCAAGACTGGAGCCCCATACACTACAACACATTATATCAGTAATCAGCATATTCCCTACCAAGTCTCAAATTTTCGACTCACGTATCCCAGGTACCAGAAACGCCAGGGCTACCAACGTTGGCTAGGAACACTAGGCCATCGGCATCGCCCGACTCTGCGTTGTAGTAGGCGGTTCGTACGAAATCGCCAGTGATGGTAGAAGTGCTACTAGCAGAGGAGGTCTGCTTGCTCTTGCTCGCAGACTTGGTCGTAGTCGCTGAATCTACAGAGGCTGCCGAAGTAGTAGCCGCAGGGGCGGACGAATCCGCCGCCGCATCGGCGGTTGGGCCAGCATAGGTGTTAATCCATGATACAACCTGGCCGTCGATCGTTGCGACAACTACATCACCAACAGCTCGTTCCTCGTTCTGCTCGTGGTGCTTCTTGTGCAAGTGTTGGTGGCCGTGGCGCTTGGCGTGGCTGCCCTTGGGCACATCACGCTTGCTGTTTCCGGGAGTGTAGACGGCCACGTTGGCGATCTGAATAGGTCCACGGAAGTGCATCGAGAGCTACGCCGAATTTTAGCAATATCCTTGGAGAATGTCAGAACTGAGAGGGGACGTACACCTTCATCATAAGGAGCAATGGGGCCCGAGTAGGCCTTATCCTCATAGGTGCAGGTTCCGGAGTTGTCCATGCTGGCGACGGCGCGGTACTTGCCAGGGATGTCCAGACCATCATACTTGATCTGCTTCACGCCGCCTGGGCAGAAGTAGTTGCCGAGGGCATCTTGCACTGCATCGGCGCAATAGGCGCCGGCGGAGACCACCGAGGCGGCACTACCGAAGAGAACGGCGGATGAGTATCTCATTTTGAACGAGTTTTGAATGTCGTTGTACACGGTTGGAGGTGAAACAGGAAGAAATCACACGATTTTCCAAGAGTCGTCGTGTAAAGACGTCGTCGAAGTCGCAAGGGAGGACCGTTGGAATGCAGTTGGCCTCGAATATAACAGCAAACAACAGAATGAGCGTGGCGATGCAAATCAACACCCTCGACAATGAAGAGAGCGATTCGAATCTCAACTGACTTTAATGAGCGGCGTGGTGACAATCACCAGAACAATGAGAGGCCTGCGGATTGCTTCCGGTAAGGAAGAAGGGATCGTAGTCGACAAAGCGTCTCGAGGCACTGGGTCAGGGTTAATGAAGCCAGAAGGGCAAGGGCCAGAGTAAAGGGGAACCGGTGGATAAAATTAAAGAATACCTAGCGTCCTGTCGTTCCTCGCGTCTTGGCGCCAGACCAGGCCAGGGCAGGCAGGCAGGCAGGCCAGGGAGGGAGTGAGAAACCGGGGGGCGGTTAAGGTATGTAGGTATGTATGTACATACATGTGTACAGAATAGGTTCTGGATGCACATACGNCCCCCCCTTACGCCGTCCATCATCCTCATGTTCATTTTTGTTGGTTGAGAAAAGGCCCAGACAAGGATTGACATCCAAATGAGCCACACCTCAGAGATGCCAAGCTTTCTCTCTGTCCGCTGTCCAGCGGCACTAGCCAGCCAAGCATCTTGTACCTGCGTCGGCCAGCGACGAGCTAGACCAATGAAGGGTGTCGGCAGTGCTTTGCAGGATCAAGTCATGCTACCTGACAATGCGTTGGTACCACGGTTACATTTAGAACACATACATACATACGCGAAGATATTCAGGGGTGGGACTGGTTCTCGTCTACTCCAGCGCGCCCTAAAAGAGATCTCTGTCACCTAATCTGTATGTTAGTTCAGGTATAGGTGGTGAAGTGCAGGTAGCGTTAGTGTTTAGGTAGCACTAGCGTAGGTAGGCTATTCTGTACCTAAGTGTAAGTAGGTAAGTACAGAACAGATATAACCCAGGTATGTAGGTACCTACGTACGCTGCATTACCTAACATTAGATTAGGTACCTAAGGTGGTAATGCTAATATCATGGAGAGTCAAGACACTTGACGGCGAGAGGTCGAGAGCGCGTCCTAACGAATCGCAATCGTACGTCGTGTATACGCACCCCTCCATTTCACGTCTCACACCATCAGCCCGGAGAATTCTCTCATCCTGGTTGGATGTCTCGAGCAGTGGGAATCTTAAAAGAGAAATGAAGATTCGGATCAAAGCCAAGATTGCTCTATCGGGTGGGAATGGTGTTTTGATCGGCAAGCACATCCGTCAGCTAGGTCAATGCATTAGTGAGCCTGCGCTGTCAAAGTGTTTACATATACAGTAGCGAGCTAGCTGTACAGTATATTACCCACGCATCTGCCGAGTTTTGGTGTTTATGGTATGGTGGGTATGGGAAGTATATGTAGTGTGATACCTACGCAATGTGATACGCAATGAGATACGTACTCGCCCAGACTAGTATATGTAGCGACTCTAGAGTCTAGACTACCTACCTGTCTGAATAACGACAGATGGCGTATACCTACACTGTCAGTAATGAGGAACGAAAGAAGAGAAGAGAGAAAAAACAAGCGCCTGTCCCCAGTGGCGAATGTGCTAGGATTAGGGGTTAATTAGCTTCTATCAGGCAAGTATGGCGCTTACATAGGTGGCGGCGGTATGTAGGCCTACCTAGGAGTTCATCCCAAGTGCTGCACTAAGGTACCTGGAAAAAGTACCTACATAGTTCGGATGCCTATAATACAGTAATACTGTGAGAGAAGAATACCGCCCTCTCAACCACCCACGTCATTCTATCACCAGAGAGTTACTTCTGTACACCTAACCGGTCTGCAGGTGGTCGTCGTTGTGTAAGTTGCTGATTTGTCGCTGCTCTCCCCATGCAGTACAGAGTACAGCACTACATGGTATGGATTGTTGAGGTAAAATCCCGCGAGGTGCCTGTTAGACTCACCGCTATTAATAACCAGCACTGAGCCACACAAGCATACTTACTCTCACCTCTACGCGGGGTACTGTACAGAATACTTACACACAGCTCAGTCAACATAAAATGCAAGGCAATTGATATTTTTTCACTTCCTCGATACATATTCTATCTACCTCCTGCTATCATTACCACTCACCTGACAATTCTATTGTGCTGTAGTTCTGTTAGGGTTGTTTACATGCCACTACGGGCGGGTAGCTGCATTCCCGTCCCACAATCGACGTCAATGTTCTCCGACAAGGAAAAAGACAAGGACAGATATGTCCACGAGGTTGATGGCTAGACGTAACATATTGAGCTTGAACTACCCAGGCATCGTCATCTAGGTTACCTATATGTCGATCCAGAGTCTATCAACACTTGTCAGCTTATCTACTTTTAAGTTTTCTGTATATCCACGTTGATCCACGAGAGTTTGAAGATCATTCGATTTAACCAGGCCAGCGAGACGGGGCGGCCGCGTCGTTACAAGTATATCCTTAAATCATTCCTGGATCACAAAGCCATCCCGTCGGATATGCAACAAACTCATATTGCGTACCTTACCCACGTGGGGACGCTTCCATTGGTGAAAATCATGATATGCACGCATATACCACAACATGATTCACCGGCCCGTAACTATAGTCCTATATGGGAGACTTACACCCACACGTGGCGCACCTATTCTCCAGTCTTTGCCCGGTTCCCAGTTCTGCCAATCGTGCAAGCAAGAAAGCAAGCAAGCGACGCTGGATGATCTACGTTTCAACACCTTCGTATTAGCAGATTGCTATGCCCATAACCCATCTAGGCGGGTATGGTGCACAGCCACTTTTCCAGAATACGATTCCAAGACCGGCCAAGAGTCGTGCGTACCGACCCATCCCCTGTCATATTTGTCAATTTTGCCTGGATCGAGAACTGAAACCGATGCAAGGGGTCCTGGTCACTGCTGAACCCCGGTCTTGGCACCGTTCCAGATCTGGACCCTCGCATCTTACCAAACTTCAACGTAATCCAATTAACGAATTTGATAATACCCACCATCACGGATCTCCTTGGGAACTAGCAGTTGATAATATCTACACATTCGCGCATATTAAAGGTTGTCGGTCCTCTAGTCTAGAGTATGCTGACCAACATCGATGCATATAATGTACCTAGTTTCTGGCCTTGCCGTGACTCGAAAAAGAAAGCCGGCAAGAGACCGGTGGGACACCTTGGCGTTCACATCGGTATTTATTCGGCAGCTTAATATATCGTTGCCGAGCCATCTAGATTACGTGCCGTGATATTATCATAACGTTTTAAGCTTTTACCACGGCATGCATGCTTCTCGAGTACATATTGGTTTCAGTGCAAGACCAGTCACGTTATGACCTACCTATTTAAGCATAATGACTGGCACCACCATGATGTGTGGGAAAACAAGCAAGCCCCGAAAGCAATTACGGCATATGTATGGTTATGTTTGTATTCTGTATAGCCGTGACATGATACCTACTGCAAGTCTGTAGGGTAGACAGTTCCTCGTCTGCTCTCCCGCAACACGCCGTTCCCCTGCCCATCCTGGGTTTCCTGCTCTCGACTTTGACTCCTGCCAAGAGTGTCAAGATTCCAATCATACCGTATCATCTTCTCACGACCAGTTTGGAACGCAGACTACGCTCTATTGACCGTAGTAGCCGTCCCTACCTATATCGGTTTAATTGCCATAACATCCCTCTCATGCTTCTTCACCGGTATCTCCTTATATGCATTAAGCCGCCCTGTAAGGATTTTATGTATTAGTAGATGGCAACTTATACCGCACTTTCAAATCGTTTCTGGATTTTTCAACTTTATAGCAACTTAGAAATAGCAGAGCTAAGCGTGCTTACACGTCGAATAAATACCACGGCGGTTCGAGGTTATAATCGCCGTTTGTCGTAAAATCCGAACGATCGGGCCCATTGATTGACTACCAAGAGACCGCTCATACCAGCAGCGCCGGACTGGGATGCACATTTCCTTTCATCAACAAATCTACATCCGAATGACTTCGCGTTATCTCTAGATGTTCACCAGCATCCACCCATACCCCATGAGGTTGAAGTCGGCCGTGTTTCGCGGCGGAAGACAGCATAGTACTACGTCTTAATAGATGGAAAGGGGCTACCAAGTACCGGCAAACATGGAATCTAGAGTCTCCGCCCGGAGGCATTCTGGGCAGTCTGGCTGCTCCAAAATCTTCCGAATTTCCACAATCTGGTGATGTTGCTCCTCCGGGGTTGCGGTCTTGCCATATACCTGAAACGGCACGAAATGTCCTTCATCGCAATACACTGGCGTCCGACATATAGGACACGCTCCCTCCCCAGGGTAGGCCATATTCAGCCACTGTTTTAGTGGTCGAGAGTTAGCATGTTCCAATCCTTCACAGCATAAAAGATATAAGAATCCATGAGCACGATTTACTTGCCATTGATATGCACTTAATACCAAATACATGCCCGCATCGCCTTAGCAAGACAAAAGGCTCGTATTGGACGCGCTTTGGTCGCTTAAGGAGAGGGTTTCTCAGGCGAATGTGTTTCACTTGACATATATCGCAGGGGATAGACAGGCAAATCTTGTCGTTGATGAGCTTTCCATTGCTGTCGAAATACGGGAGCAGATGGGGCATATAGTTTGTCTCGACTCTTACGGAGGCCAAGAGAGTGGCTATAGCAACGGGCGCAGGTTGGCTGTCCCCCTGATCATCTGGCTTAGGTTTTTCGTCAGGTTGTTGAAGACACATCCTTGCTATAAATGCAGCGTATCGTCGACTTATTGAGGAAGGTTATTCTGCGTATATTATTATGTTCTGAGAAGGGAAGGATGTAGGGCGAAGGGCATCACGAAGTTTGGTGTCCTGCCATACAGGATGTAACTAGTACCACTCATGGAGAAAAGGAATATATAGTAAAGAATATATACTAAATGACTAGAAGGTCATGCCGCTTTGATGGATAAAATTGCGATAGAGAAAGCCAAATGCCAAAGTCTGGTATACCGGACGACAGAAAAGTAGCAAGCATATGATGCAATCAGAGGCCGCAAAACTTAAATTATCGCTCTGACTATTAGTCCATCCGCCTCTCAAGGCATCCCAATGTCTCTGGCCAATCGTTTTAAGGTAGGTTCTATGAACCCGATAGATAGGTGGCGTCATTAACTTCCAGAGGTAGGCTTTGGGCCGGAACTCACGAGTACGTGAAAACTATTGAACTTATCTACTCTCACGTACATCCATTCAAATTCCCCTTGGTAGGAAACATCGAAGTATCCGCTCTACCTACGGTATCTGCGAGAGTTTTTACTTTAACTATACTCACTAGGGACGCGGAGCATAGCAATAGCACTATTAGCACAATAATTATCACTTTATATTAAGTTTTGAGCTTAAGAACTGTCCATCTAGGTTGGAACGAAGCACTCTGACGCTACCAGTAACGGCTGAAAAAACCACCTTGTATTAGCAAATGTTAAGCATCTAAGTTTGAGCTCTAATGTGTTATAAAATCGACCCGTCCGATTACGATAAGACCAGTACTAGGGAAAGTCTAGTGTTAAGATTGAAAGCAAGGTGCATCCGCTATATTTAAGCAATTACCGTAACTTACTCCGGATAATAGTTTAAACATATAGGCAACCTCCGGCGACGATTAGTACGTGTTACGAACACCCCAGAAAGCTCTGTTATATATTTTAAACTTTGAATTACATGATGACTCAATACTTAGCGTTTGACTTTTCTTGTGACGAATCATTTGTCTTGTAACTCCATTTTGACATTTTTGTTAACGAACAATCTTGTACGAATGAATCTTGAGTGGTGATATGTACACGGGTCAGATGCGCCCCTGGGCATCAGCACAGCTACTGCGCCTAGATAGTTCATCAGAAATAATAGGATTTCGTTTGCATAATTAGTACACAGTTCAAGCCATTATGGCTAATCCGCCACCGCTCTTGCCTTAGAAAGCGAGTGCAACCCATCCACCAATGAGACAGAGTCCACCCAGAGGTGTGACGGGGCCCATAAACCGGAAGTGCGCAGGATCCAGTACCAAAGCGTATATACTGCCACTAAACACTGGAGGGGAGCAGCGTTAGCAGGATTATCTCCACAATGTCGTTGAAAGTGAGAGAGTAAGAGAGCACAGGAAAGGATGACAACGTACTAGTCATGCCTGCTGTGAACAAGCCCGCTGCCAGCTTATTCTCCGGCGCGGCGCGTGTTGCGACGAGGAGCGCAACAGAGTGAATCAGCTATAAATAAGCGTATTAGCTGACGCCCAGATTGATCTCAATGGATATGTCTAGTTGATGTGGGGAATATATCATATATCTCCAGACGACGCCATCTCATATTTCTTAGATTAGATAGCACCTTCAATGAGTTCTCATTGAAAATAGCAAAGTGCAAGGTTTCCGGATTTGAGGAACATGAAAAGGGAGAATGAGAGGTGATGAGACGAAAGACTTAGTAGAATGCTGAGTGGGGTAAGTGTAGAGTAACTTGTAGATGCTCACCTGATAATGAGCCGCCGTAGAAAAGCTGGCAATCTTGGCCGGGTCCGTAACGACTTTCTTGAGCCCGTGGGCGCCGAACGCGCCGAAGCCGACGGCCGCGGCGCCGTAGATGCAGCCCAGTGTCCAGTACATGTTCTTCTTGGCCCTGCTCGATGCTGATGCTGATGCTAACGTAGAGGTTGATGTGGGAATCAGTGGGGCGGATTCATCGGACATCCTTCGGGTTGCAAGAGGCTGGGAATGAGAAATAGTAGAATGTAAGGAGATCGTGGTGAGTGAGTATAGGTAGAACGACTGATGAGGTGAATGAAGGGCGATATTCTCTATTGAGTCTATTCTGTATTCTGTATAATGTATAATGTACAATAATACAGGTATAGAGCAGTGTTAGGTGTGGCGGTGCGATTCTGTGGCTGGCCGATTATGCGCCACCTTCCCACCCCTTTATGGATGGATATACCCAGAAGACGAGTTCTACCTTTAAGATAAACAACAAGGTATCTATACCCAGTGCTTCCAGCAGGTCATCCGAATGGAGGAGCCGACTAGAACATTGTATTTGTCAAGCTCATTCGAGGCTCAGGTAAACTTTTCTTGTATGTGGCCCCCTTCGCGGGCCTCCGTCGACTATTGCGTTCGTAAACTCCTCTGCCAGGGATTCTGATTTCCCTCTGAGGCAAAGCTCTATCGTGAGGTATTCCCCGTCTACTATTACATCAGTGCATAGCTCTGCGAAGGTTGTCCTGCAACCTTCTTTGTCAAGTGGCCCGTCTGCGACACGTCGCAGGAACTCGGCGATATCGATATTCTTTACCCTATACATTGAAGAAGATGAGTTAGCCAGTTCATTGTGTGATATTAGGCTGTGAGGCATGTATCGGGGACAACATGTGAATAACAGTTTGAATTATATCCAATTCATGCTGCTAGTAGTCAATTCTATCAATATAATTTAGGAGGGGGGGCGAGGGATGGTTATTCTTACGAGATTCTCATTTCATACTCGACGAAGACGAATAGTTCCTCGTCATGTTGTGATGGGATTACAATTTCTGCCCAGTACCCCTCCGGCTTATCTCTAGCTGGGATAGTGGCATAGCCATGATGCATATCCTGCGCGATGGTTCTCGAAAGAGAGTTAATATGTCGCGGTTGGAGGGAAGCAATGCCCGCACCAATGGGCCTCACTGTCATGCTGCTGACCGTGACCACTCTCCCAAGGACTTGACTAGAGATAAATCGTAAGGGTAAAATGGAAAATCCCTCTGGTGTATAGTAGAGTGACATGGTGACTGATAAATATAACTAATATTATAGGGGTATCGAAAGGGTGGTTTGCAGTGGGCTGGCTTTGGTGAGTTGAGGAGGCAAGCAGACCATGTGGACGATGGACTTATGTATTATTCTCTTGCGATGGTTGACTGAGCCCTATGATGCCCCCCATCACTTGATTGAACTACCATTGACGCAAAGCGTGCTCATTTTTCGAGATTTCATGTATAAACCTAAAAATGAGGTTTAACCTAGCTTCTGTCGAGGCAGTTAGCTTTGGCTTTATTTTCCTGAACATAATGAACCCCGCGAAGCTCTACACATGTAACTCTTTTCATAATTCCACCTAATTAACCATGCCTAAAAGGAGGAAGCGAAAAGGTTGTAAAGAAAGAGAATTAAGATTATTGAGTATATCCATTAGTCATACCTCATTAGCAAACTTTATGCACTTGTCTACTACACATAGAGTTATGTTGTATATTTCAGTTATAGTAACATCTTCGTTTACACTAGATGAAAAAAAAGAAANATCCAAGTTCATTACTGATACAGAGGAGAAAACTTTCCCGACTTCTGGCGGGAAGGTAGTATGGTTTTTTGAGATAAACTAGATCAAGCACTTGGATTGACTGTGAGGGTAGCCCACATTTAACTTTTGTACTAGCCCGCCAATAGCCTAAGTTACGTCTTAAATATTTGCAAAATAGAAAAACAATAACATTCGCACTTTCACCAGAGGAAGGGATGTCCTCCTGTTAGGTAAATATAGACCGAGAGTGTATCGATTATTTTCCTGTANTTTTTTTTTAATTAGGTGGGATTCTGTATGTCCCTCTACATAGCGCACATGACGAACCCAATAACCACATAACCTACTGTTGTGGTAAAATGTCACCCAACGCCCAACCATGCAACCTAGATCCGGTTCTAAGGAATTATAAGACGCCTCGGCCCAGATGCATCTCGGTGTAACGAAATGTCAGGCCTAGAGTTGGCTTCACGTAGGACCGGTGCTTTCTATCAAGAAACGAAGTATTGTTCCCCTTGTAGGGGTTATCCTTCCCCTGAGTGCTAGATTGAAATCTTTTTTTTTCTTGGAGTGTGGAGGGAACCAGCAAACGTAAAAACATCGCCTGTTGTTTATTCTTCCTCATTATGTTCAACGAGGGTTATGATAGGTTTGTCGCCAAGTAGAGATGTGCCTTTAAGGTTGATGATGTCAATCATAAAGAGATAGCCCATTATATGTGCCTCGGAGAGCTCGACGAGCTTGCCAGCAGCTGCAGCAGTGCCTCCTAATGATAATTAGTAGATGGCGCCAAAAGAAAAATCATTCGCATATAGACGAGATTCGGCGCTTCATGCTCAACTAGCTAGCTATTCGCGGCGGCCCTGGCGATGCTAGATGACAAGGGCTAGCCTCTTGACCCCGGACATAGAGTTTGCGACAAATGGCCTTACAAGTTTTCTTATCGCTGCTGTCTTGTCTCAACACTATTGGGACCCTCGCAATATGGAAATTTGATGGTGCTCAGCGATTGGACGTGGAAGTCCGGGGGTAGGACTTGGTAATACCGTCAAGGCTAATGGCGGGTATAATTGTAATAATATATAGGGCAGAAATTCCCGGGTGGCGAGATTACTGAACAAAGCGAATTGCCAAAGCATAAAACAAAGAAAAACGACCATGCCACAGTGGATTGGACTGGCGAGGGAAGGAGTAGGGGATAAATCATATTAAACGACTTAATCAAGACGAGAGGCTGGTTTATCTTACCGGTAGCGATAATATCGTCGACGATCAAGCACTGCTGCCCAGGCTTAATAGCACTTGTCTGGACCTGGAACTCGTCCGTGCCATATTCTTTTGTGTATTCAACAGTCCTGCAGGCACCAGGCATCTTGCCCTTCTTGCGGACCGGCACAAAAGGACGGTTGAGACGCAAGGCAAGAGGAGGTCCAAAGAGGAAACCGCGGGCTTCCAGACCGATGATGACATCTGGTACCTGGCTACCAAAACGTTCCTGGATCAGGAGAACGAGAACATCGAGAAGAGACGCAAAGGCGACGGGGTTCTGGAATATAGGTAGTATATCGATGAATTTAATACCGGGAATCGGGAAGTCGGGTTCATATCGTAGATTATCAATAACAAGCTTCTTGGCTACGGCAAGCTTCCCTTGGTCTTCGGGGCTGAGAGAGCTTATCGGTTGACTGGCGAGTTCGGCGGCACCGGAGGGGGAGGAGGCGGGCTGTCGTCGCGAGGCATCGAGAACAGTGGAAGCGGGGTTGGCGGCCGAAGTGTCAACTTGGTTGCCGTCTGGGAGAACTGGGGCGCTCATGCTGAGGAAGAAAGAGGAGGGGAATTTTCGCGCGGGTGTGAGGGACGGCGCGGGCAATATCTAGGTATCTGGACCGGACGGGTGGCAGACAGAAAATTTTCGGGGGTGTGGCACAAGCAACAATGCGCGCAAGGGGGAGGAGTGAGAAGAGGAATAAGACAAGCCAAGTCGAGTAAGACAGCTTAGCTAGGCAGGCAGATTTGGGTATGAGGACCAGGTCGCGTCTAGGGTGACCAACAGCCGAGCGAGCGAACGCACGCACGCACGTACAGGCACAGGCACAGGCACAAGCACAGGCAGGCGCAGGCGCAGGCACAGGCACAGGGTAGGTAGTGGGAGGAGTATGTATGTAGGGAGAGGGAGAGCAGTGGGAGTAGCGGTGATAATGGTGGTGGGAGTAGCGGGAGTGAGTGGTGGGCGTGGTGGCAGCAGTGACCGCAAGTAGTGGTGTTAGTGAGTGGGTGAAAACGGTAAGAGGCGTCCGTGAGTAATGGGCAATGGGCAACGGTCTCTCTACCTTGCCTGTCTGTTTGCCTGACGACTGGATGACTGGATCTGTCTGTCTGGCTATGTTTCGCGTGGCCTTGTCTGACTGCTGAAACTTGCCAGGGTTTGGGACCAAGTAATGCAACTTAGCTTGTTGAGCCTTGAAGGAGGGGGAAGGACAAGGCACTCTCCAAGCAAGGACACGTCGAGGCGGGTGCGGAGAGAGAGAGAGAGAGAGAGACGATAAAATTTGAGTGTCTAACACGGGCTAATGACAACTAAAAACGAGAGCAGGACCAATTGAGACCAACCGGGTCGTCCTGGTCGATAAGAAACAACACGAAAACCAGAGCGAACGTGGGTGTCACTGTCGGCGAAGTAGTACGTTCATTAAGTCCAAGGTGGGGGGAGAGSCGCGGGCAACATTTCGAAGTGGGATGGAGTGAGTCGATAGCAGGTATACCTAGCCTCTATCT
>JAPESX010000883.1:0-13316 GCA_029590615.1 Nemania bipapillata
TAGCTTGTCATTTACCCCCACTAGAATATAAGAGCACTTATACTGACTAGAGTTGCTTGATGAATGTTACCCAATGGGCATGAATATCCGGTCTAGTATCTGATGAATATGTACCGATTTGAGACCCAGAAAGGAGTTGATCATGGTAAGAAAAGGATTGCTGTAATACTATTGTTGGAGTAGATGGACTACCTCTCGATCATGTTACTCTATAAAGAATGTACTACTACTTGCCACATATTACTGGCTAGATATTATACAGCGGGTGTATAGTAAGATCGCGATGGCTCCTAGTTCCACCTGCAGATTCAAGACCTGACAGTTTGTATTACTCCACTATCCGAAACCTCTCAACACCTCGACTAAAATGTAAGTAAATGTCGTTGGAGATATCGCCAGCATGCAAGTATGATAGGTCTCGGCGATGACATCATACGCCAATCCCCCAACCCCAACTTGCGCCAATGTCCGACTGATTCCCTTAATCGGTAACGACGCTCATCAAATTGTTGTCACGTTGACTAAATAGCGTCAACGAACTATGCTATGAGATCGACAGCGCCAGCAAATGCCATCCCCGATCTCTGCGTGCAGGAGAGATTGGAGATGTAGTCTACGTCGATCCTTTTATTCGCAACAGTAACAGCATTCATTCGTGGGGTAGGCTAGATTTCCCCATATTAGTCCCCATATTACATCAGGAGCTATGCCGACCGTCGTCTCTCTCTCCCTATATTCCGCCATGTGCTTCTCCATCATATACCAAACGGGCAGATCTCGATGTCTGTACTCTTAGCTGGCAATATATACCCACCCCAACGATCAACTCTTACTACGATCGTTGCGACCTTGTGCATTGGGTTGGGTCCAAGGTGGCATCACGGCCGTTACAGACTCTGCAAGACTTCATTGATTCATTCATTGATGTAACTACTAAGCTTGCCTCACAGAAACCACATCAAGATGAGATCACTGCATCCGTCATCTGGCCTCATGCCACTTCTCGCGGATAAAACTGAACCTCAGCCAAGTCGTGATTAGACAACGATCGTCTAGCCTAACGACACGGTAACCGAGCTATGAGTCGCGAGTAGTTCTGATATCACGAAATAGGAAATTGTTCCCGCTTTAGGAAACGCGGTAATTAGGCGAGCCATCCAGCCAGCCGGGCGGCACGCACCTACATACTAAGTACAGATCGATCCATCCTCACCTACGGTATGATGAGCGTGGAAACTCCACTGCCTACACTAGTCACGGGGTCCTTGATCGCGGCATGTAGAGAACATACAGAATACACTACCTACATTGTCTGAAAGGGGTCGCCGACTATCTACATCTGGTGGCGCGGCTGTCATTGCACGACCAGATCCGATATTTCAGCTACCAAGGTACGTTAGGTAGGTATAGGGATGTATGTGCAGTGGCATCTTCAGGCTCCTTCAGAGGTCAAGGTCCTACATGTTGGTAAATTTGCCCGTATCGCTTCTGAATATTGGCTGCTGTACTCAGCCGTCCCCCTCGCGCCAACAGGCTGTGTATCACGCAAGCCTTACGAATCTCGGGCGCGCTCTCTCTCTCCATCTCTCTTACCAAACCAAGCGTTGATGTACCCAGCAATCAATTGACTACTTAAACTCAGCGGAGCATTCAATTAGATCAGTCTAGGTTAGGGAGACGGGAAATGAAAGCATACCACCTACCAAGCATCCCTCGACGCTCCTCCTTGGGCTCGTGACTACTTAACTATTTCGAATAGGTATACATATGACGATCGATCCTCGCTTCATTGTCATTGACTCCAACTGAAGGGCATATTCGTTGACATGCATGACGGATCAGACCGCTGACGTTCCGAGGGGACGCGGAGACGGGAAGGATGAGAACGGCTGACCCCTCCCTCCAATCACCCCCGCCCCCCAATTCTACCGCTCGTCCTCGAGCTAGGGAGCGGTGAAGAGAAGACCTCTGCAGGATCGCGTCGCATAATAAGAGCAAAAGAGCCATTGTGCCCCAAAAGAGAAGCTCATCTGCTTTGTTTCATCTCGATTAGGGCACCCCTCGGTAACAGCCCTGATCAAGTTCTCCATAAGCATTGTAACGTTGTTCGAACGTGGTTATGTTTGGAAACGTCTGCCTGATGGCGTCGCGTCACAGCGACCTCGTAGGGCTGGATTAGACATACCTACGTACCATCAACTTTGGAGAACGGCGAGAGGTTTCCTCCTGTCACCCGGTGTTATGTTCTAATAAAAGTACCATGCAGATATGTAGAAGGCGTAAATCGCAACCCACGAAGGCCTGTTGGTTTCGCATGCTCTTTGAATCCTCCCAACAGAGTACGGAACTGCATCCAACATAATCTTCACATCCTGAGATATCTACTGGCATATTTCCACACTAAAGATACACTATCTTCCCGCTTTCGGCCCGCAAGGGAGTGTGAAGCGGCAGTTTAGCAGGGGGTGCACGAAAAGGATTCATGTCACATTACCAAAGTTTAAGTCACACGTCTCCATACCCAAGGAAGCACGTCCCCTAAAAATCACGGCCGCTGAGCACTTTCTGGGGGAGGGGCACACCCACGTTCAGAGAAGAACGGGGACACGAAAGCAAGGGAGTGCGTTTGGGAATCCGTCACCATGGTACGCTGTCGATGGTCGTGTCTCATGTGCCATGTTATCAAATCACCCATCCCTAGGATGGCCGAATGCGGAGCAAAGAAGCGAACCAGTGAGGATGAGCCGTATCATACAGGTTGTAACCGGTCTGGTAACCTGACTGAGAGCAGTGAATCCTGGTGTTGCTAATCTAAGTAAGTAGTGGCATGATGGCGGGATTATATTTACGTCCGAGACGGAACTCTGCCACCGCGGACGTCCGCTACAGGTCAACTGCGGGTTGCTGTCTCACGTTCCGACGCTGGCGCCAGTTCAGTCATCCGGTGAGAAATGATAGAGAACCGCGAAACCGCAGCACAACCCTACGGCGCACCCGCGTGTAGAGAGCACAGTTTGCAAGTGTCCGATGCACTCGAACNGCGAGTCCCGAAGGGTGACAAAAATAGGCGCCGATGATAGGGAAGATAAACGAGGACAACAAAGGAGGGTTACAGTGTTGTCCTGGCGCTCCACGCCAAGTTCTATTCGCGGGCTCGTGCTGCGTATACGTCAGCGCATATAGGACGCATCATTATTGCCGCGCCGCAGGGCTGAAAGACAGTCGTGCGATTAGAAACCCCTTCCCCTCTGACATGCAGACCCGTGCGGCCGGCTGACAGTCCCATCTCCTTACCGGAACCGAAGAGCCTTGGTGAAGCAGTGTAGGGTGCCAGGTGATGAGGGTATCTGCAAACCGATGGCGCTGACAAAGAAGCTTCTCAGCATAAGCTAAATGATCTAAAACCGTATTCTTGGGTGGTGAGGATGCGTGCGCCCGGTTTCCTAAGTACGTCCAACAAACTCAACTGCGATGCTAGCGAGTGCCTTGCGAGACCTCAAAGAACCTTGCTTATACGGCGTGATATGGGTGGTCAGATGTTGCCTAGTTAGATACCGTGCTTGTTGCTCCAAATGAGAAGGAGTCAAGTGTAGCGCGTACGTGAGTATGTGTTTGGCCGGCAAGACCAAACCTGATGATATCAAATTGCAAATAGATAGAAGAAATCAGAATGATGATGAGTTTGGCATCAGAAGGGCCACGCGGCGTGATGACTCGCATGTACTGTAATTAGTCAAATGCCACTGTGTATACCTGTACGATCGTGTTCTCGCCAAGACTTGAGAAAAGTGAGACGGACAGGCGCATCCAGCTGCACCACCAGCGAGGCCTGGAATCTACCCAGGTAGGTAGCTTGGTTGGTACAGAATACCTACCTCCCAACCATGTTCGGCCGCAATTGGCAATTCGCGGGGTGCTTTGCCGGCCCTTCTTTTCTGACCATGGGCACCCCAGATTTCGGCCAGGCGCTGTTTCTTGTCCTAGGTAGTCTAGACAGGATCTAGATAGTGCTTGCGAGCTGTCTACTAGTATAGGATACTGCGTGAGGGGCGAGCAATGTAAGACGCGATTGCTGTGAGGGGAAGTCCTATCTAGACCTAGGCTTCTATGCTGTCCGCGTGGGTTGAAGAGCCTGCTGGCGCAATTGTGGCAAGAGAATTGGGCTCCATACGACCGGTCGGCCAAATTCACCTAGTGTTATGAGAGTGTCAGGTTCCATAGCGCCGACGAATAGCGGAACGGATAATAGCAGCTCGGGTATCGTTTGAAATGGTGGAGATAATCTCCCTCGCTGGGGCTCTGGCAGGCCGCAATGTCTGCTGATCATGAGGAGCAACAGGCAGATTCTGATTATTAGTCGCAAAGCTAGTGCACGCAGAGAGACAGGGTTAGGGAAGACTCGCCGAAATTTTAGACGGTAATTTGCTGGGAAATCCACGTGACAAATCTTGGAAAGATCACTTGTCAATAGCTTATTCTTTTTCTGGGGTTATGGTTAAACAGCACGTCTTCCTAATCCTACCTAGGTACTACAAGTACCAAGAGATAGGATCCTCGCAGCTACAAGTGGGCATTGTACTTGTGATAATGCTCATGTATTCTGTGCTGCATATTAGGTACAGTGGGTTACTTATGCATATGCAGAGCATTAAAGTAACAGGTAGGTACCTGGCGTAAATGCTTAATTGTCGACTTGAATAAAGCGCTGATTTGCGGGGTCTAATCTCACTATAATAGGAGGTACACTATGGCTGGGGGAGGTGGGGTCTAGGGGTTGCTAAAATTGTACTGCTTAAGCAGCAGAATATAAAGCTCGATTGGGCATTTATTTAACTATGCATGGTCTACAGAATACAGAATACCCATCTTAACTTCGTGAGGCATGTATAGGTAGTACAGGATGGACACTAGCCCTCACTGTACATAGCAACGTAGTTTAGGCATAAACGTCTGATCATAGCTCCCTACCTAGTTAGGTAGGTATCTCCCTACTTAGCTAAATATGATGGAAACCATGCCGTTTGAATTCAGCCACCAGTGTCCTGAGGCACCGGTAAGGCTCCCCTGGCCGGAGGAGACTCTGGCTGATCGGATTTGCAGTCCGTGGCCAGTTGACCGGTGGCGTAGGTTATCCGGGCCGGCTCTTCCTGATGGGTTGGTGCCAAGATGGAGCAAATCTATCCCCAATTATCCCCCGGCCGTGCCTTCATGTCAATCACGACCTTTGAGCCTCATCAAGTCTCGACTCAGGTTGTCTCAATGCACCATTTGTGCGGACCAAGCAGATCTCGAGTTCGGAGCGAGCTACCGGCAAACTACCGGATGGCCTTGGGCGAGAAAGGTCTATTTGCAGATCTGTGGAGCAAGAGGTGAGATCGTGATATGTATCCTTCTTAGTACATACGCCTAGTGTGTACAAGGTAGCAGCTTAAACTGCCACAATCAGGATTAACAGACAGTCAGGGAATTGGGAATTACAAGTACAGCGCACTACTGTTGCAAGGGCTCACCAAAGGGAGCTATTGGTGCGTTTACTACACAAACCGGTAGCATTAGGCGTACCTAAGGGGAGTCTGTAGCATTGTTTCCGTTAGCGTCAACGAACTGTGATGCCACGTCTATTTCCGCATAACGAATTAGAACATTATCATGCGTATTGTTAGCCATTGGGTCCATGTAGATACCAAAAGGTTGAATTCAAATCCTCAACCTGTTGTTGATAGGTAGCTAGCTTTTGTTACGCAGATTAGACGTTATACTACCACTAGCTTTTGTTACGACGTATATACTGCCTAATGCGACAGATGGACCCTTCTTGCAGCTCGGATGGAATAGCGTTGTAATGCCTTACCTGGGAGATTTTTATTTTTCGCTCATTGGTGGAAATTGAAATAAGTAGTCTCTTCTACTCGGTCTAGCCTAATACAGACTTTTCATACACCAAGAAAGGTGAAGAAAGCAAACAAGAAGGGATTGGTGAACCCCGAAGGATAAATTTCCCTCCGCAGAATACTAGATATTATTTGATCTTAGAGTTGGGTATCCAGTATCTCGAAAATAATCTATATACAGTATACGCACTGCTATGCCGTTCGATAGACGCGATGTTAGTGTAGTCACCCGAAGTTAGCCGAATCCCCCGCTAATCCGGGACCACTTTCTTGTACATACAAGTGAAAAAAACGGTGTTACCTCTCTAGTAACAAACTTTATGGCTACTATTACTCAGTAAAATAGGTACCATGCATAGTCTTTACTGATTGATATAGCGTAGCGTACAGAGCTTGAAAATACTTTTTTTATTTTATTCTTCACTGCACGAGATCAGTTTTCCAGTACTACGCTAGATCAGAAAAAAAAAARAAAACAATTGAGGGTATGCACAGCTTACCGACCACATTACATCATATGGTGGTGGTTCGCGCTGGGTCCCTGCACCAGAGATTTGACTGGCTACAGGGCTGCAGGTGGTGGCTCTCGATAATCTGAGAGCGCATCTTTGAAAAATGATCTATCACAACTTGGCATCATCTATGTTACTGTGCTACCCTCATTTGATTTCTGATTTAACAGATACCATTCCATAAAAATTAGGCGGGTTACCAACTCATTAAACACTTCATGTCGCGATTGAGAATAGCTACTGTAATTAAGACGGAAAATACTTTGACGAATTGCCATGGGTATAAATAGAGTGCTTGCTAGCAAAAGTCAAGCAGCGTGTGGAAAGGATAAGGAAGACATTCTTGGGTCTGACAATGCATACTAAAATAACGGATGTCGTATTAGTCGAGATTCAATGCAATTTCTAGATGGGAGGTTTTCTTTCTTCTCTTTTCCTTTTTCCCCGCCCCGTTTGGTTCAGCCGCTCGGGAGCCAGGAACGGACCTTCGCCTGAATCGTAGGTTCTCAATTACGGTTAATGGTGATAACTTATACTGAGAATTTGCTGAAGCAGTGTCTAGGAGAGTCGGCTTTGCCTACAGTGTTCCACACGACCGGTACTGCTGTTTGAGACACTAAACCATAGAATAGTAGGATAGCACGATCCAGATCCTCGGAGACACTATCTCGCTTCTAGATCGGATTACGTAGAAAAATGGCCGAGACAAACTGGAGGTAAAGTCGCCTGGACTCTCGAACATTACAGGTTTATTGGACACGAGTCTGTTAAATTTCAGCCACGTTGATTACAAAACATCAATTCTGAACAGATGAACCCTGTTGAGGCAAAAGAAATCGGATACTTGACACAGCTACAAGTTCACGAAGTACCGACCTATATTGCCACACATATTGGCTTCTCTAAAGATTTACCAAGAAGATGATAGATAATATGCGCGTCCAGAGCAACAGGTTGGATTACTATGCATGTTCTCAAGGTTGGAATAATGCATCTCGTTGTTGTTGTCTGAATGTGAGGTTTACAAGGATCGGAAGGGTTCCGCTTGACGAAAAAAGCAACGAGAGGTTGCGTCTCGTGCCGCTTAAAATCAGCCTCGATTAGTACAACGCCAGCCCTACTTACTATAAGTTGCGGCGCTTTAAGTGAACTGCCGGAAAGGCGCCCAATAAATTGGCACCCAGGTTTTTGCCTGTCAAGCATTTCGTAAGCGCGTGTGGTGAAATTGAAACAATATTGGTACTTGGTCAATATCTTGCAAGGATAATAGACTCTCCTAATGCATTGCATTTGCAGCTGGTATTCGACTATTTAAACTACTCGATTTGGAAGGAGGGGGCCTCCAATTGGATGCTGCCAAGAGTTAAAGATTGAGCTTGATACTTCCAAGTATCATATTAATAGCAGCTGAAGCTGGTAGCTCAGTCACGATGCACAAGTCTTCAATTCTTGTCGTGTCTATGTATGAAAAAAAAACTACTACCTCAAGACTGTAATTGGGGCTTAGATATTTGTTTTAAAGTGAAACTGTCGGTTGTCATAGTTTTCGTCTTGTACCTTTTCACGCATAGAGAATGACCAAAGCAATCATGCAGTGAGGAGGCACCAATTACGGAATACTTGTTAGGTGTTGTCATCTCTTACTGACAGGAAATACTTTCTTACCAACCTAAACAACTATGGAGGTGATGTACCCTGTAGGATATCGTATCTCAACTTAACCCTGGAGCCCCACAATCTGAGCGGGAAGTGCCCCGTGACCCGGCTTGACCCCTACCCCCCCTGTCCGATACACCGGTTCCGGGGAACGTGGCCGGTCACTTGTCAGAAATGATCGCCCGTTTGCCTGACGAAAGGGTAAGCGGCAGCAATAACTACGAAAATGCACCCCCGGTAGGGATCTTATCTCACTTATCCTCTATCGATTAGTTGATATCTGACAATTAATGACAGACGAAACCAGGTACATGGGATTCTAATACGACCACATGTTACATTGGACAGAATCAAGCAGCAGAAGAGGTTCCCCAGCCTCCAGAATAGGAGAATTTTTGCTACCCTCCTCAAGGGCGAGATTTCAAGGGCTGTTTGTTCTGGCGACGTTCCAGAAACGGGACGATTTCCGAAAACAAAATGGGGGTGGGCGTGGTCTAGCTTACAAGTACAAGCAGCATGACAGGGTCCTCAACCATCTTGGGACTCTATCGTGATCTGGAGACGATGAAATTGACTGGGGAGTTAGGCGAATGCTCGGTTCGCGGCCTCGAGTGCTTTACTTACAATATGCGACTGTATAATCAATCGATCGCATGCTACCAGCAACTGCGGGATAATGTCTGCCACTTTCATCAATATCTTGCCTGTGTAAATAATAATAGCTCGAATGTTTGACGAATACCTACTATGTTTGCAGTTGAGACTGACACGAAATTAATACCTACTTAATCTATGACCAAAGTGAGAAAAGGGAGCTCCCGCACCCTGCCTGCGTAGCCGATGGTGCGCTTCTCTCAGCTCGAATCCTCCAGCGAGATTGGGGGGCACATGGACCGTCTCACGTCAAATACCCAGTCGTGGACTCGTGGGGGCTTGCAGCATTGCCCAGCGCCATCCCGCGCGCCGAGCTCCAGTACTTGTACGTACAGAAATACAGAATACCTACCTACTGCACTCTTCTCCCTCCCTGTTCTGTCCAAATGAAACGAACCTCACCGAGAGGAATCGTCCTGCAGAACACCCCCCCCCCGGTCGCACGTGTGCCCAGTTCGCGTTTCTGAATCGCTGTTTGCCCCCCCTAAGGGTCGCAACCATTGTGCAGCGACCCAAGGTCCGTAAACCGAATACCGAAGCAGGTGGCTACCTGCCTGCGGGTTTGATCATGATGTCAGGAAACACCGGCGAGCAGCGTGCAGTGGGGAGGGTCCATATGGATCAGATGGAGAAACGATGAATACCTTCCGATGGGGAAGCACAATGTCGTGATGCAACTCCCGGCACGATGGCACGACCCTGTTCTCGACTGCGAGGTCGTATCCCACTTCGAATTAATTTCAAAAGCCTATAAATCTATCTGTTGTGTGACAAATGCCCAGAGTATACGACCGCGTCGGATGCTCTACCTGCTGCTGTAGATACCACCGTTTCACAGAAGGATATAGATTATGCCGTGCTCAGTCCTCGTATACACTTCACAGTAGATCATGGATCTAATGAATAGCCAATTGGGCCAAATAAATAACCTGCCGATAGATATACCTGGCCGATAATCAGATCGCACTCCTGCCCTATTGAGGTAGTCTTATCACAGGCCTTGACTCTTGCGCCAGTGTTTTGCTCTTCTCGAATGGCTAGAAGGAAAGACATCCTTGTGCCAGCAACAGGCAATAGTGCAGCAGCGATATACCTATGACAATCCTCCCGCGTAAAGTAGGCTTAGATATAGTGCACGAATACGTGTATGGTCTATGGTGTACGTGAAGGGAAGTAGTATTGCTCAACACGCCACTAAGTCGTCCTCGCTCTCGGATTGTGCTCCATAGTCCTACCTACGTGTATTCTGTATGCAATGGGTACTCTACTTTTGGGAGCCTTCGCTATCTAAATACAGTAGTACATCTCCGCTTAGGCTACCAGCATATGGTCCACATGGCTAGAATTCCTACATGTACCTGTAGGCGCAATTAGGTTGCATAGATGAAGAAGTCACAGGAGGTAGCGAATAGCCATTAGACAATCAATTAGCAAGTCAACTACTGGTGGAATACCTACTACCTCTAGGCTAACGAGATGAAGTTGTCGCAAATGCGTGATGTAGGCAGATCGAGCCGTGACTAATTGGCAGTTGGGTAGCCCTATACAGTGCTGTGCCCGAGAGGTTGGCTGGCGCGAATTACTGTACTGTTGACGGGCATCTCGTGATCGGATGGGGATAAATGGTGCTCTGGAATGGCATTGGTGGCCGAGTCGTGGACGGCGGCATGTGACTGATGAACAGTGGCGCTTGCAGATTGGAATTGAGTTTTGGGGGGTGGCNAAAAAAAAGCACCACCTTGGGGTCTGGAAACCAATGGCTCGGCTATAGTGTGGGGAAGAGGGGGAGACTCAAAAGACAGCAATTGCTGGGGGATAGCGCCGAGGCTGAGCTCTCACCTGATCAAATCCGATACAAAGGGGAAATGCCTACTGGGTACAGAATATAACGGTAGGAGGCGAAAAGAACCCAAAAACAATCTAGGACTGCCTTGCAAGTGACCTGAGGTAGGTAGTCCAAAACCGCCTAAAAAATTATAGGTAGTAGTGTACTGGTAAATGATGCGTAACATGGAGCATTACCTACCTACCTACTGTATCCAGTATAGAAGGTACTACCTGGTAACAATAGCACCTGAGTTCACACCTATAGTAGGCAGCATGTAACTAACTAGGTACTTACCTAGGTAGCCAGCCTTTATTACAGACTACTTTACCCGCGTCATTTACTGCTCACGGGAACACGCAGAATGCCAACGCATAGAGAGATCACCCCCAGCCTGACCTGCTTGCCCTAGTCTATTGTGGTGGAATCATAGGTCGGCCCGGGACACAACGTGAGTCGCACCTAGTTAATTCATCTGCCTCGGCGCATTGATCAGAGACATAGAAAGACATCTAGATGGTCGTGGCACGCTCTGGACAGCGCCGAGCACCCACTGCTAGCTGGGGATGACCTGGACCGTCGGTTGCTGGAGATTGTAGTGCACAGAGCCCAAGTGACTGATCCCGCGTCTCGAACGGGAACGGGACAACGACAACGACAACGACAACGGAAATAAGGGACCCTCACGGGATCTGCTGTTGTTAGACCACTTATGGTAATGTTGCCTCTCNTTTTTTTTTCTAAGTTGTGCTAGCCTCGGTGAATCCGTCAAGAGGTCGAGAGATGAAGCTCACCTCAGACCATCTGGAACTGGTTGTCTAAGTAATATGGTTGGCCGGAAGCGGAGAATCCCCAGGGTCAACAATCACCAGCCCATTCTGTTTCGTTGTTAGATAGTGTGACTCGCATTCGGGGTCCGGCCAATTTGAGGGTTTGGCTTTGGACGATGGCTTTGGTGCATTCCGGTCGATTCTATGCTTGTGGTCATCTCATCAAAATCTATGCATGGCACTCACTCATTGCATTGAACTTAACGCAACACCAGCGGCTAAGCTAAGGCTATGTTAGGATCGTGGCATTCCATGTGCTACCTGTCATGTGTGTTAATCGCGTTCGAGCCAACAATTTACAGTTTAAATGCCGCCTAGCAGATGACCTCAAGTGCTAGAGTCAGTAGGGTCTGAATAACGGTTACGGTAACATTATGATATTACGTTAGAGAGATCGGCAGTCTTTCAACCCCCAAACCTCTCTGATTGGGAGTTTTCCGGTAACTGTTGTCTCAATTGTCACCATCCACCGTCATAATTTCCCTGCAAGTAATCTATGCAACCAACTGTGTCGTACTTCCTCGTCACATTACTTGCCAAACACTTACACAGGCACGGCGTTCTTGACGAGCAAACGTCACAAAAGCGTAACCTCATACTCTCACTTGCAAGTAAACTACATTTTGGTGTCATAGTGTTCATATCTCCTTCCTCTGGAATTTATTCTCCAGTTTACCTGTAAGAGCTGTCTGGTAACAAGGATGCTGCTCTATGAACCAGCAGCATTTTTGAAAATTGCTGCAAACAACCAGCAGTTGGCACCTCCGTCGTAGTCTAACGAACAGCTTGTCTTTGTTTGTGTGGATGTGGAGGCAGAGGGAAAAACCCGGAACACTGGGTATTTTGGCCGAGCGGCGGGGCATATTGGAAAATTCCTTAAATACCTCATTAGGAGAGTAGTACTCTATTGAGCCTGGTGTCTGGCGCTAAGTGACAACTTAAGCTTATTGGGGTATTACTTTACTGCGCTAGGATGTGGAGGATAAGAGATCAGACCGCCGGGTACAGTACTGTAATGTGAACTCGTTTGTCAGTAGTGGTTGGTTTGTGGGGCAGTAGACAGTCTTCATAAGGGAGGGTTCGGTACGTACACTGTACCTAGGTAGCGTTGCGTGCTGTAACTATATCTTCGCGAGGGCCTAGGGGGGTTTCAGGGATTTTCCTGCCCTGTGAATCCCAGTACCGCCACAGATCCACACCCGCAAGCTTGTGTGTCCACCCCTGGGAAATAGGCCCGTCAAAGGCCCAGATTTTCTATTCAGGTACTTCTGGGCAGTACATGGGCTAGATGTATCCTTGTACTCATGTATCCTTGTACCCATGTAGGTACGTACCGTCAGATTGGAGAGGAGGACCTCAGACCGCGCCTTTTGAGTTCTCCACTACTTACCAGGGTCTGTCCGACTTTCCACCCTGGCTCCCTGAGGTCTTGAAGCCTCTCTTATAATACATTAATATGTACAACTACCCACATTCTCGCTTCGTTCCATAACTCCCTACACACCACCTACCATACATATTTCGAACTTCACACGTTCGACATAACTCTTAGGTACTAATACTGGAGGCCATCACAGCATTGATCCTCGTCAGCCTTATTTAGCACCCCGGGTCACCGTCTTTACGTCGAGTATACATCCATTTACTACCTGTACCATTGCTCTTCCCTCCTAGTATCATCACAAGTTCCGTCGACGACATATTGCATATAACGACCACCCACGGCGGTTTACTATAATTGATCAGTTCCTCTTGATCAGCGTCTGGCGCCGAGTATCGGGATCGATACTTTATGTTTTAAAAAAAACGTGACATATCCATAGTCACCAATTTGCGCTACCTTACTTGCCGGGACTTACGCATTGTATCACCACCGGTCACTTCTTTTCTGCGCTGCTTCTCCATGAGAACCAACTTTGGCCAGAATGCCAGGTAAAGCCGAAGGATT
>JAPESX010000884.1:0-13284 GCA_029590615.1 Nemania bipapillata
GCGAGGTATGATGCTATCCTCTCTTATTTATCTGAAGTGAGGGCATTTGTGGAGCGGTCGATTAGCTTGCATCCTGTCCCGCCTCGGGGTATCCCCGACAATGATGCGAAGCG
Source organism: Nemania bipapillata (assembly GCA_029590615.1). Classification (NCBI taxonomy): domain Eukaryota; kingdom Fungi; phylum Ascomycota; class Sordariomycetes; order Xylariales; family Xylariaceae; genus Nemania; species Nemania bipapillata. Next base: position 114 of record JAPESX010000884.1, read on the forward strand.
TCTTGAGGCTTCCTGGCGCGTGCCGTGTGCCGATCAAGTACTCGTCGACTCTAAGTTTACCAGAGGCGATCCTAGTATGCAGGCGGCATATGAGGCAGTGCTTGCAGATGCGAGCAAATACACAAATCCCACTAGTAATAGCGACGTTAATGTGTCAGAGAAGGGTAGGCATTACATAGATTCGATATTAAGGTGGGTAAAGAAAAGGCCTGTCCTAGGTGCCCGAGGCTATGTTGGGCTTGCGCCCGGCGACGTGCAGAAGGGTGACTTGTTGGTTCTTCTGCAGAATTGCAATGCCCCTTACATCCTTAGGCAACGGTTATTGGATGAGGAGTTGGAGTCNTTATCATTTGGTTGGTGAGGCGTTTATTTGGGGTATTATGGACGGCGAATATATGCCTAAAGACGGTGAGGGGTCCATTTTTGACATTTTCTAGATAGATTGGCATTGGGTTGGGAATGAAGGGCGCCGCGTTTAGCCCTTTGTGTAGTTTGGCCGATATGATTAGGCGATTATCTAGGCTAGAGTCTAGACAAAAATCAATGTCCGTAGAATAATATCTAAGACGATCTGATAGTTACGATAGGATCATAATGTTAGGATGCGTTGCTATTCAATTTGTTTACTTATGCTGCACTACCACAGCTTAGCCTCCTAGTCAAGGAGCGGATAGTTGAGCTGGAATGCTTCTCTGTCTTTCAATTTTTAGCCCGGTTACTACCTGCCAGAGCCTTTAGCTCTTGTAAACAAAGGTAAGGAAACTCAATGGGTAACGTCATCGATTCTAATCATGTGTATAATAGTAGCTTGGTGTCGACGCCTTCTCCATGCACGCCGTCGCAGCTATTAACTCTTACCTATTCGGAGTTGTAGCACACCAGCTCGATTCTCATGTTAGAACAGCGTAAATTTCGGTCAACATGGTGCCATCAATACTAAAACAACCCTTTGGAATGAGAATGAGGACGAGGAGGAGCCTCTTCAAGTTGGCTAAGCCTTTGGACTCTGCATATAACTGCGTAGCTCATTTCGAAGCACTCGAGGAGAAGCGAGGATACGATAACAACAAGCAGTTTCCCATCGAACTTTATAAGAGCGGCGTTCAGAAACGATTATTAGATCATTGGGTGTCTAGTGAGCCTAGTGTCTATACTCTCTGTGATGATGGTTATAACTTCAATGCCGGGAGAGCTGGCTGCGAGTGGGCTGCCTTCCTTCGTGTTCGCAATCCGGGCGCTGTTATACTGCGCGTGTATCCCAAGAATCGCACAGCTAAGACAGAACATATCTTATGCCAACTCTTAAGCTCCCTGATATACAATTTCGTTCTTCTTCTTCCCAGCCAGTTCGACGAAGTGCCTGATATATGCAAACGGAATTTAGAATTCCTTGCACGAGGCGAAGCTCAAGGCATTGATGCAGGGCTCCGAATTCTCGAGGCTCTCCCGCCATTCGAGCTTCATGGCGCGCGGTTACTGTGTATCGTTGACGGGTTAAACCTAGCCGAGGCAGAAAATACGGTTGATGATGTGAAGCAGTTCGCTGCAGTTCTTAGGAGAATACTGGCGCGCAACAATGGACATCTGCTTTATACTATAGCGAAGCAAGGCAAATCATATGCAAAGAAGCTGTATGAATCTCTATAGGCGATCATTCTGTCTAACTTTTAACCCGGTGGCAGATCCGAAATGCCAAACTTAGACGCCAGAGAACCTGCCTAGACCTTCATGTAATCAATCGATCGCCTTACTGCGCCAAGGAGAACTTTCAAAATTCCGTCGGGTGACAACTCTCCTGGGCTTCCCGTCCAAGTTGTCATATCCACCATGTCTCTGACGCGTCGTTTCTTCCACAGTTGGTCGTCTATGAGCTGGACCAGCCTGTCTTCCATCTCCTGACCGGTCTTGCCTACCCGAAATATCTGCACGCCCACCTGGTATCGCGGGGCTCCGACAGTATCAAGCCTTCTCGCCGTTCGAGTCACAGCATCGAGTTCCCATTGATCGGAATCCCATTGCATATTTGAGATGACGATGATGTTGAGGGGAACTAGCAAGCCCTTACCCCCGCTTTCGCTGAGTCGAGTTTCATGCTCCTGCATATAGGGGTCTAAGATTGAGCCTAGCCGCTTGTCCATGCGACACTTGCCTTTGGGTTTCACGTTGTGGTATATTCCGGCCACGCTGTCGTGCATATCGAGCCTACCCTTCACCAGCCCGATGTGCTTGTATCCAGTGCGGCCCGTGAAGTAGTAGCCGCTCGCTCGATGGTTCACGAACTCGAGGTCGATCCCATTACCGTCATGCTCGATGCAGATCGGCGCAATTAGTCTGATGATATCTCCGACTTCGTCCCAACACTGCTGCATCGAGTCGGAATCGTCGATGAGAAGAAGTGTGTTCATATACTTCAGCGCAGCATACGGGTCGTTGACGTTGCCGACGTGATCTAGAAACAATACTTCTTCCTGGGGCCCTGGCCGAGTTCGTTCTAGTGTTGGCTCTGGTGGCTCAGCCGGCATCATTGACTTTAGGGGATATGGAAGTCCTTTGCTTCAATTAACATTCTATTACGCGCATGCTAAAGTCTTGTGATAGATACGTACCATGGTTAGTCCCGCTGCTTGACCCCATTTTCCTATTCTCCCAACGGGATGGATTTTTTTAGTCAGCATGCGTTCATAGAATATTGTGGGCTTGGAGCACACTATAAAGAAAATAGAATAATATGTGTTCTGGTTTCTTTGTTTTTCTTGAAACAATCTTTGCTAATCTCGCTTTGTTATTTGCTATTGATACGCGTCTGACTAGGCTATCATTATGCCAGGGATAGGATATTCTAACGTCCACCGAACTACCCCCTCCCCCGCGTCAATTTACTTTCCGATGCTGCCTTTTCAGTCTAAAGCCAATAAAGTCGCCAGTAAACTACTGCGTCCGATGTTTATACTGTTCAGTTAAGTCTCCTTAGTCAGCTTGATTAGACTAGTTTGGCCAGTTAGGTCTACTTGATGGGGGTAATCAAGTTAGCCATGTTAGTAGTCGATTTAGGGACGCAAGCTGCTTAAGTTGATCAGTTAAATTAGAATAAATTATCTCGCTGACTTAACCGGGCTTGAAAGTTGATTAACTTGAAGGCCCTGGTTGACTGAATGAATTGATTGAACTCGACTAGGCATGACTGAATGGACTAAATTGACCAGCCGTCATTCAGATTATCAGAATACTGGTTTGTTTTGCTCAAATATAAATACTATACAAGACTTTTCATACGTCATAAAATAAGGTCTAACATCCAACTTTATTACCTGGATATAGAATTGGAATCGGAGTATTAGCTCCTAAGAATGAATTGGCGGACAATGTCATAAGCCTTCGTGGCAATATCTAACAAGCCTATCTCTGATGGGAACAAGGCTGAGCGTGGATATCAACATAGGATATGCGGACAAGGCATGCCCCAAGACAAGATCCTACCTACACCCCTATCGGCGTTGTAACGTAATGAGCCAATGTGGAAGGTGGTGTTGGAGGCCAAATGCGAAACCGCCACCCCCTCCCATTCTCTCAGTTATTGTCTGGCAGCAGGAAAAAGAAACTAAGCTGACCTACCGAGAAACAGATAAAGAAAGCCTACCGGTAAGCTTCGCTATTTTCAGCTAGGTGATGGGGGCGGTGAGCCTACTTCAAGTCGCCTGGCATCTTGCATAGATATTAAGCCGCTTACCGTGTGCTAGGCATACTATTCGCTACTGAATACGAAATGGATGCACACCATCATGGGTTTGGTTGCAACACGTGTCCCGCATGCGCCTTTGCTACGTGAGCATTGAGATAAAGCATTGTGATCATCTACGTATCCGACAATGAGGCTCAACTACCCCTCACAGGTATTGCTGTCTGTGGGAGATCCCTGTCTCATTCTGTAGGGCGCTCGTAAGTTGCTAAATAGTCGCAATTGCGCTGAGGAATTTGATCCACGTAGATCGGATTCGTAAATGAGTAACCTGTCTTCAGAAAGAAAGAAAAAAAAAACCCTATTACTAGACGTGATAATAATGCCTCAGACAATTCACATCTCGTCTTATCGGCTGCGCAAAGATATGCTCGAGGACTATTTGAAGAAATTATTCCCGAACGCGGCCATTGACATAACAGTAGGTCATCCCACCCTGGCACACCCGCCTCCGCAATATGCCTAACCTGTGCCTAGAATGGGGAAGATACCTATGATGTTGAGCTACCTGGGACGCTTACACAAGTAATTTAAGCTGCCTGTCAAATGCGATTTGTCCTTCTAATATAACAGCCAGGCCCAATACGACGAGATCGACGATTTACGAGACAAAAGGCGAAGTCCTGGCTAAGTGGCAACACGTCTAGTGGGCGCCTGTTTGTTTTGCTCAAAACGCCTGATGTATCAATTTCTTTACAGGGTGATTGAGGCCTAGGCTCTGGCTCTAGTGTAAGCGGTAGGCTAGGTACATGGCAAAGTCCCTGTCAACACACTAGAATTGCACGAATTCCCGCTTACGCTTTTCTGTACAATACTTGAGCATATACTTATGCCCACAGATGCAATGCCACACATTAAGCCTACCCCGACATAGCACAGCGTTTGTATCACATAGATTGTGCTGTGCCTGCTGATTTCCACAAACGCTGCCCATCAAGTTGAAACTTGAGAAGCATCGCCACTATTAAGTGCCTTGAATATGCGCCTCCACCTTGTCAACCTTTCTACGCGTCAAAGTCCGAGAGGCTCATCAGCTTGAATGGTTCACAACAAAGTGAATCTAGGTAAACCCTGCTTCCACTCGTAACGTTTATAAATGAGTTAAATGTCGTAAGTTTCACTCCAATATAGATCACCTACGCATATAGCCCTACCTACTCGTCTATAGTGATCCTTAAGACAAGCACACTACCATTTTATTACACCATGACGGTCGATATTTTTGATCAATTGCTTGATGCATGCGCGAGCTCCAATTCTTTCCCTACTAAGTTGTTGCGTTCTGAACTATTCCCGTATGCACTCCAAAAATATAATGACCTCATGGACGAACGAGCGCCCAGGGTGTTTAGTAGGGACTCGGAATCGAAGTACTGGAGAATTCGGTTTTGGGATTGTTATAATAGCCAACAAGGTCTATCTATCCACTCTTTGGAGTATTGATTAGGGATAAAATACTGATTTTTCAAAGGCTTCTTGTCTACACCTCACGACTGTGGTTCCGTTGAACAATTAAAGTCATATCTACTTGTCAATCGCAAGGACCCAGCGTGTCGTCATGTGTGAGTCCACCCTGTGAAACTAGTCTACGCGGGTCGACCCGCAATCGACAGCTTGGGAGGTGTACGAAGGGCTCAATTGACCAATGATTCTATCGCATTAGATTTATTCGGGCACCTCATTCCCGAGCTCCCCTAGACTGCTCGCGAGAGATGCTATCGCTTGTGTTCATGTTTCATCAAGTCATGGCTCAGTTCTTAGATGTCGCCCTTTTCTTTGGGACATTTCCGGGCCTCAATGTGCCAACCGCGTTCCACCGCTGCGTCTTCCGCCATGAACGCTTTGTTGAGACAGCGGACGCCACCCGCTTCGGTATCCCACAACTAGGTCGTTCCGGAATAGAAATTAGACACTGCTATAACCTGTGGTCTGTCGAGAAATCCGACTCGAGCCACGGAAAGAGGGCCCCCTGGGAGATTCGACAGGCTGGTCTGTATCATTCCCTCGATCTCCTCAACGGCAAGGCGACCTGGATTCATCTAAAAGCAAACAAGCTTCTAGAGCAAAGAATTTTAGAAGCTTACAATTCTGTCGAACTTCTTCAGGCTAGCAACCTACAGAGTGCACAAGGCTCGTTTTCGGCGACGCTCCTGACTCACCTCATCATGTTTGAATGGTGCGGGGAGAACTGGCGGCAATATCTACAGCATTGGGAGTGCGAACTTGAGAAAATATTGACTACGATCAGAAAAGCCCCCATACACAAGGTCGAAAAGGTATTGGTCAACGTAAAATCCAACATAGCTGATATTCTGGGACCCCCTTCACGACAACTAACAATGTCTCCTACTTCCCGAATTGGTACAATGTATAATCCATCAGGGAATGTGACCCTGAGGAGTAATTCATCGACCTTAGTGCAAAAAAGTATCGCTGAGAGGCGGGCTAAAACTCGCCTCATTAATTATTCACAGCCAGCATCGTCGAACTCTAACGAGCAAACTATTACGCCAGCCCAGTCACCTGTTAGCCCAAGTAGCCAAGACAGCGCTGAAAAAGACCCCTTTCAGATCTTTGAAGAATTCAAATTTGACGATCTTCAACATCTTCATCACATTGGGTCCAAACTTCACGAAGCTGATATGATTTTAAAACTGGACGCTGATGTACTGCGTGAGGTCATGGAGTACTTCAAGAGCTGTCTTGATGATCCAAAAACACCACAACAGGTTAGGGATGGGTGCCGAGCAGCCTTGTCTAAGTTCGTGCAGCGTACAGTCGGGATTGTACGTGATCTCGAGACGGAAAGAACGCGAATAGCAACGTTGATTACCCTATTAAATGATGGAAAAACTTTAGTAAGTACTAAATCTCCCCATAGTTGATGTTACATCGATCAACCTAACAACGGTAGTTCGACGCAATCACACAGTTTCGCAATATAGAGCTGAACCAGCTCTCCTCAGCAAGAATGGAACTGATGACTACAGATATGCATCAATCCACGCTACAGATGGAGACTATAGCAGGAAAGACTGGGAAGGAGACATCGTCAATGCACATTATCACACTAGTGACACTATTATTTCTTCCAGGAACATTCGTTGCAGTAAGATACGCCTTGCCGATAATATGCAAGGAAGTTAACAAGCATCTAACTACTAACAATCAGACATTTCTTGGCGCCGGTTTCTTCCAGTGGCCTGGTAGCGACGATAGTGGCAAAATTCCCGATCACCCCATATGGAGGTCGGAATATTTTATCTTGTTTGCAGAGATCAGCTTTCCACTCATGGCACTGACCCTTTTATTTTGGGCGGGGCCGCATGTGCTCAGATGGGTCTCGCGAGGAGAGGCTTGCGGTTACATTCAACAGAAATGGACATGGGGCGTCCGAAGACATAGGGGAGGGGCCGTGGAGGCGCAGAAGCCATCAAAAGGTGCCTCCAACGGCGCTATTCTGCCTTCTGTGGCTGAGATAATGTCCGCAGGACGTGCATAGACTTTGTATTTTTACATGTACAGATATCTATATCCTCGATGCTGGTGCGGGGAAAATACTACGTACTAGTCGCCCCTCGACTCTATTGGGATATTACCCTCACCATTATGGGAGGGGATCATTTGCCTAGCCTACTAGCTCGTCTGGTGGCATAGTAGGACCTACATGCGCATTGCTGCAGGGCAATAAACTAATACAAGCTGCTTTGAGCTGATTAATATAGAGTGCTACTTGTTTTTTTCTATCTTATTTTCTGGTCCATCTTTAGACACCCTAGATTCCTAGTGTCCAAGGATAACTTAGTGTGGCAAAATCTGGCGAGGCTTCGGCGCGCATGCAAGCTAGCTGAGAGTCGCTCTCTGCCTAGATATGCCGTATTACTTACCTATTTGGCTGCCGGTGACCCCCTTGCCAAAAGAAATAACTTTCCTGGTGTCTTTTAGAATCACCAATCGTCCGCTGTATAATACTCACCATCATTTTGAATCTCTCTTTTCGTCCACATTACAGCATCCTTTTCGAAACATTAGCCTTTAGTGGCGAAAAAGAAATGGCGGCAAGTACACGCGAAAAGGTCCTTGAGCTCTGCCGACAATTTAAGCGCTGGGTTCAGGATAATCTCGACGAGGGCGTAGACGGGGAAGGTAGAATAGCAAAGTACATCCCTCCTTCAAAGCTCAAAGATTTCTGGACTCATGGCCGTATCGGAGCAATCCTCGGTTCTCATGACAAGGATATGAATATCGAACTAGTCCGCTGCCACTTTATACAGGTTGTCTCGGTCCTGGCGTACATTACGGATGATAGGCACACCTGGACTGAAAACCTTATATATTTCTATCAAATTGAAATGAACGATCCTTCATTGCCACTATACAGCCCGGATCCGAACGCAAGTCTACAACAGCATCGAGATCCATTCCCCGACGATTATGACGGTTCTGAGGCACGGCGGCAATTCTACGAAAACCAATGGAGGTTCTTACCACTCCAGTTTAAGTCAGACAAGGGGATAATAGACCGAGTACACCCTCCTCGAACCACCGATCCTCGCTATATTATCCCTGTTACCGTTGAAAGTGAGTTGCAACAGCGATCTGGTAGAGGTGCAAAAGTGATCAAAGTCATGCCACATGAAGCCAGTGGGTTGCCCAAGGTCTGTCCCTTCCGACAAGCTTTTATGTTAAATATATCGTTTACTAACCTCTCTCTGTGGTTCTTCTAGGAGTCGATTGTCCTCAAAGAGTACGATAGGCACCGAGACTATGATGAATTCATGAAAGAGAGAAATACGTATACCACGATTGGAAACATAAAAGGCGATAGTCGGATTAGGGCATCTAAATACTTTCTTGGTTATCACGGCTGTTTCGTACAAGGGAATAGGTGCGTTCTATTAATCGAATATGCGAATCAACGAAGTTTATTGGACTTCTTTCAGGCAAACTGGTTTCTACCACGTACCGAGAAGGAAGCACGAGATCTCTGGAGCGATCTTAGCCATCTGATGAAGGGCCTTGCTCTCTTGCACAATGGAGGCAGACATAACTCTACCATCCATCAAGATATAAAGCCGGCGAACATATTTGTTTCGCAGACTGAACCAAACTCCGCCCGCTTTTCCTTTAAATTCGGTGACTTTGGCATGTGCAGTGTCACCCCAAAGGCCCCAAATGGAGTTGCCACTGGTAAAGATAACAGAGGGACGCAGATGTACTCAGCTCCTGAACTTTGTCGCCCCAACCAGGAAGTTCATATGGCAGGTCGCGTGACTTGGGAGGCCGATATATGGTCTTTTGGGTGTGTCCTATTAGAATGTGGGGTGTGGATGGCTCTGCACGAGCGAGGGCGGATTGAATTTCGGGACCAGAGAATCGAAGAGGTTCGTCGTCTCAGGCGGAACTCGTTGAGTAATGCAGGATACGCCGGGGCATTTCACGACGGTGAACAGGTCCTATCTGCCATCCAAACTAAAGCCAACGAGATTAGGGATCTTGGCAGCCCAGTCGCGCGGCTTACGGCCCAAATGATGGAATTCATACAGGAGTCAATGCTTCGAGCGGAGACTGTAGAGCGTCTCAACGCACAACAGCTAGGAGTGCGCTTAGAAGAGGCCATTAAGGACCCAGGACACCCATTACCCCCTAGCATTCANTCCAGTACCATCCCTGACTAGCCCGAGCTTAATATCGCCACGAAGAACATCAAGTATTCTTACCCATCATTCTGCCGTGACGGGCGCTGAGGCTATGATGAAGGATGAAGTATTGTCTCATAGGAGCCCCCAAACATCCGTAACGGGTATTCCACTGCACACGGCACCTACTAGTGGAGTCACAAGTCAACCACCCCTCCGGATGCCAATGTCTCGAAGCTCAACAGTACCTTACCTGACTTACCAGGCAACACAGCATCCATCCGAATCGTCTCTAAATCAACCACGAGCCTTTGGTTCAGGCCAGGAGCCCTCCAATAGCCCCTATAGCGACGCGGTGGTAACTCCAAATCTCGACCCAGCCTTGACTCCTGGTCAGGATTCTAGCTATACTATTGAAAGCATTCTCGAATGGATCCCGCAGCATAAAGCTAAGCGCGCGCCTATGCTAGCTTGGCTAGAACAGCCAATTAGTGGGATTAAAGGCCGCGATCAGGTAATTGAAACCCCCTATTTCTATACCTATAGGTGAATAAGAAGGCTTATCTTAGAATAGTGCTTCGTCTTCGATAACTCGTACTCCATGTCGCCCCATTGGCCTGACGTGAAGCGTACTGCTGATGCGTTAACCTACATCTTGAAGAACGTTGATCCGGATGGTTTCGAGATTCACATGACGAACTCTCTGGGTTTTATTAAAAAAAAGGATCGGAAGGGATTGTTCGGACACTTTGAACATTTTGATCAGCACCGCCCTAGACAAGACTTGGGGGCCTGCGCCATGGAGACTGCTCTGTCTAATATCCTAGACAATGTCGTAAAGAAAGCCTTGGCCCCAACCTCGAGATTCAGTCTAAGGGGACGCAGCATCCGAGGCGTCAGTGTCTATGTATTCACTAACGGAGTTTGGGAGGGCCAGCGGAGGAGTGATATATCGACCAGCGAAGCAGGCGGCGTCGAACATGCGATAAAAACAATTGTGGATAGGCTTCAGGGGGCTAACGCTATGAGGCCGTCCCTCTCGATCCAATTCATACAATTCGGCGACGACCCTATCGGGGAAAGAAGACTAAAGTGGCTTGACGATGGCATCAAAACCATGACCGGCGGTTGGGATATTGTCGACACCACGCCTCACACTGGAGATGTTAGGAAGATGATCATAGGCGCCATCAGTAGCGCCGTGGATGGGTAGCATCTTGACGCCATGCCTAAAGGCCCAATCGTTCCTAGGACGTGTAACTGCATCGCGCATATGTCGTTGGGGGGCGCTGTCGTCCTGCGCTTAAACCCGTTGATGCGAGGTATGAAAGGAACACCCTTTGGTTGAGCTCATGTCTTTTTGAGGGTGCTGTCGTATTCTAATACGTAACGTATTAGATATTATATTTGACGGATGCCTACCGGTTTGAAATATGTACTTGGGTGGCTATGGCATCACGCGTGCGGATACCCACATCTATGTAAGAGCAAAGTGCGTTTGATTGGGTTTTGCGCATGACAGCTGACGTGGACTTACAGATAATATATATATTGTCTCCTTGAGCTTCTGGTAAAGCCTGGAGTGGTGTAATAACGACGAGGTGGGGAAGACGGACGGAATAACACTACGGATAAGGATCTTTGGCTTGGGGTATTTGAGTCTGTTTGCTGTTCTTTGTTGATGTGATGATATTGTATGACGCTCCTGTTTGTATTTTAGAGTCAATGGTATGATGATATTCGAGAAATGCCTACGTTGGATTAGGACCTTGGTATTCCGCTTGTGCGAGATGGGTTCCACGCAGTAGAGAGACTCATTATGTAACACCCGTGATGAGTAGAAACTGTTCAGTTCTATTAGAGAAGCTATTGGTTATACATACTAATACCGCACAGTATGCTGGAGATAGAGTTGAGCAATACGGAATCAGTGGTACATATTTTATACTTAGGCCTTAGTATTCCCCACAGCCCAAATTAAATCACGGTGCATTGGTTGGATGTGGTAATGATGTGGCTCAAGCGAGCGTTACTGTACCTAGTAAGAGACTGCTTGGCTTGTTTTCGCGTACCAGCTAAATCCTACCGATCTAGGTACTGTCTTATTGCTATAGGATACATATCATGTCCGATGAGGCAAGGATATTATCATGTTCTAGGGGTTAAACTAGAAGACCCGCTACTGACTGCTAGCCATGCTGATGCCACTAATGGCAGATTCATGGTTGACAGGACTTCATTATTATTACCTGCATGGGGCAGCCAGCCTCCTTTCACGAAGTTCAACTACGTACATAGGTAGCACATCTATGAGTTGTTCCCATGATATAGAGACTTCACCAATTAGGATGTATAGCACACCCGATCTAGGAGTAGTAGCTAGCTAGATCTACGATAGCACTCATATCCAGAATATTGCACGATTTATAATTCGCTGCAAGTCTAGATAGTTTTGTTGCACGGAGGCAGCTGAAGGCATATGCGGTGCAGCTCCAGTCGGGAATAGTTCAAACGAAAAATATCAAGACTTTCAAAAAGCAAAATTCACGCAGGAAACTTACAGACATCCCCGCATTCTCTATGGGATTGTGGCAAATTATGACAAATGGATAGTATACGAGTGGTTGAAGGAGAGCCCTAGGCTTTCTAACAGACAGCTACAGCACATGATGCTAATGCAGCCGACGACGGTACTGTACGTCAAAATATCGCCGGCACGACAGCTTCCATTGCCATGGGCGGGTTCGGGAACGAAAAAGAGCACACTCGGACTTGGTAGATCCATGCGAGCTATCACATCAAGTTGTTGCCGCTACACTAGCTAAGCGCCTGGTAGCGGTGAATGCAAGCAGCGTTGTGGAAGCTAGCTCGCGTATATGAGTCCAGATACCATTTCCAAGTATGAGAAGTGCCTCCGAGGAGAAAGAAGTTGTAGCCAGAGCTTCTAGGAGAACTTGATTCAAGATCGGCATACCTAAGGCGACTAGAGCCATGGTAGGCGGGTGAGACTAGTGAGACGGCCTCGGGCTCTCATGGGACTTAGCCACTATGATTCTTTCCTTCGAAAGCGGTGCATTTTCTCCCACCTCCAATGCTGTACACCATGAGATTTTCATGTCTCTAGAGTACACATGCACCAATACAGACTCATCAGACGACTCTCCCCGCACCGCACTGCAAGCCACCTCGAATTGTATCAGCTGAGATAGAGGTTTAACCATAACTCAACCGCTATGGATATTGATGCTGCAGGTGCGACAAAATGACCGAAAATGGACTTGGCACTCGATGTGGCGAGCTGAAGGACGAGCTCCTGGCCTTGGATCTCTCTGGTTTGTGTATAGGAAGTGTAACCGGTTGGGCGGTATATGAAGGAGACAGACATCCAGACAACCTCTGCCTCATCCATCTTCACTAGCCTGAAATAAATTGCATCTCTAAGACATGATGGTGAAACATACAATGGATAGAGCTCTTCGCTCAACCCTCGGGGCTGCTCAGCGTGGCCTTCCCATGCGACCCCTCTTCGGTCAAATCCTGACCATATTCCTCAAAGACCACGGCGAAGAAACGCAGGCAGCACTTCTTCAGATCATCCGAAACCTAGACGATGAGATCAACACAAACCACTCCGACTCTGCCTTCATCGCCGGCTTTGCCCCGGCTGNCTCTGGGGCCGATGGGTGAAACGAAACATCCCCATCTCCACCGAAGTCCTCAGCCATGGCCTTCACTTCACAGACACCGGCGRCGACGTCTTGCTCTACATCAAGTCACCCAGCAAGAAGGCCGCAGC
>JAPESX010000885.1:0-13273 GCA_029590615.1 Nemania bipapillata
CGAGCTGGTTAGCCCAGTTCGCAGATCGACTGGCGATTGGCGATAGTGGTTGGGTGGGTAAGTGGAGGAGGTGGTGTCGGATTGAGCATCAAGTGAGTGAGCGATTGAGCAAGCTTGGTGGTGGTAGTAAGTAGAGGTAAGGTCGACCGGGTGGAGTGGGGCAAATAAAAGAGCGATGATTGGCTGCGGCGGCTAGACAAGCCTGCAATGGGCGAGGTCTTTTCTGCAGGTACTCATGTCAAGCAAACTCAAGCTACTGACCTTAACACTCCCAGTCCAACCCACTTGATTGAACAGCACTCACATCACACACCTTCAATTGTGTGCGTCGATTGCTAGTCAATTGATTCTTGTGATCCGAACCCCCTCGTATCCTCGCTGTGCGCCGAGTTAAGCATCCGCCACCATGAGCTTCGTTACTCGTCGGGGTCTCTCAACCCTCATTCCTCCCAAGGTTTGTAGGATGAACCCGTCGTCATCGTGCTAATGCTAAACCGTTTATTCCTAGATTGCCTCGCCTAGTGTACGTATTCACTTATATGCGCTCCCATCTCCGATTATCCCTTCGATACCACTTCGACTTTGAACGCAACTTTACGGCTGCGTATATTCAAGAAGCAGCTGGTTCGGAGGCCTATGGACATTATAGAATCATGGGGCGGATGAACTTGGAAATACGAATTGGGTTTCTGACAAGGCTCTAGGCTCTCGGCGCTGCCCCCAATGCTGTTCGTATGAAGCGTGTCGTTAACTTCTACGAGAAACTCCCGCGAGGCCCTGCTCCTGAGATCAAGCCCACCGGTCTATTCGGCCGATACCAGGCCAAGCACTTTGGCAAGAACCCAACTGGAAAGCGTACGTTCTAACCATGGGAGGGATCTTTGCAGGCTCTCCCTTTAGTTGGGAGAAGATATTTCGAGGTACTAACGCCGGATAACTTCAGCTATTGTCCACGCCATTGCACTGATCCTAATTGTGGGATACCCGATGACATATTACTTCCACCTCCGTAAGTCCAGAACATTTAGGAACGCCGACTAGCTGCTGACCATGGACAGGCCACCACAAGAACAATGCGCACTAGACGGCGCAGCGGATAGTAAAAGTGCGGAGCGGGAATACATGGGTACAATGTATGGCATTGTATATAACATAGAGGGCGCCGCATTGTAGGCTCCTGTGTACTAGCAAAGCGAGAAGATCATTTATCGTACCAGAATCAATTCCCTTTGTTCCCAGCTCATCATATTGGGTGTTCTGACTAGATAGCCTGTAGCCGATAGTCGGCTACGTGGTGCATGTTGATGTGCTTCTCGAGATAGTGGATGCTAGCCATTACCATGATGAGACCGGGTACCTCACGCTGGGCGCATATATAGTATACATACCTCCATGCCCTGTTGATGAGTCTCTATTCATATATCTATGTATCTATCATGTCTTGCGGGGAGATCTACCTGCCCAGATAGGTCGCCCAAGGGCTGACCAATGTATTGGGCCAACGAAGGGGCGTTGGTCCATTTGTGCGGTGCCAACTGTCCTGGTGGTACCTTTGCGGCTGTACTCGCTCTCTTTGCGCCCGTTGGCAGCTGTTGCCCTCAGCCTCTTTAGTTTCTAGTTGTTTCTCCACTTTTTGCCGGTCAGCCAAGAGCTTGGGACATCGCCGCAACTTTTGCAATCACCCCGAAAGGCATACATAATCATCTCCTGTACCTTTCTATTTCCCTATTGTACACAATAACACCTGCTGCATTGAGTAGCGAGTCCAGTTTCGGTTTTGCGATTTGTCTGGCGCATTATTTGCGAGCGAGACCCAACTTCTCCAAGTCTTCCCGGCACCCGACGCTAAGTAAATCTTAACTTACGCATACCTACCCTGGGACCTGGGACAACACATCTCTCCTCCCGACTCTCCTAGCAGCCCTCGATTTATTTGCCGATATACACGACACACGCGCACACGACAACCCATCGTCCGTCCGTCGTCTCCTTATCGTACGCATACCGACACACACACAGTCTGTTTTGCTCCATCCAGTGAATACCGGCGCATCACGCTTGCCTACAACCGGATGATGGCTACTGAAGCCACTGTTGGCGGGCCTGTTGATGTATCTGTGAACGAGCCATCACTTGTCAGTGCCTACCAGCTTTGTGCCTTTCCCCGAGGGCACCATGCCAGATCGCGGCTACAATGCGTTGCCCTGGCTCCCCTGTCCCCGAGTTGTGATAGAACAGCACCTGAGACAACTCACAATACGTCTCGGCATGTTTCTTCGCTAACATTTGCGACTTGTTTAGAACCAGACTACTGCGACGGAATCCGACTTTCAAAATGTCGATCGACTGAATAGCGCAACGAACGGATCCGCTGACGAGATCGAGAACAAGCAGGTCGCCGATATTGCTGATGAAACTGTCAACTCTCCTGAGGGTAGCGTTAGTGGCGCCTCAGATACCGATGCGTTGAAAGAGGACTTGGCTAAATTGTCTTGCGACAAGGGCCATGCGCGTTCCTCGTCGGCTGTCAAGAAACCTCAGAGTTTCAAGTCTGTTTCCGTAAATCGCACATTTCTTGCGTCTAAGGCTGTAACTAGCTCGGTATCACGCCCCGAGTCTGCGGCCGGATCTGCCTCGACTACGCCTCAACCTACTGGTTCTTCCTCCGCCTCTCGTCTAAAACTGGTTGCCAAATCTGGTAGTAATTTAGGTGGTGCATCTAAGACGCTCGGTGTTAACGGAAAGCCATCTGGCGCGCCCGATCCAAATTTGGTCTGGAACCGCAATCGAGGTACGTCTACACTTCTAGTTCCCTGATCTAGACCCGACTCCCACTATACGCGTATATCGTTTCATTTATTCACTTAATAATCTTCGCTTTCTCTAGCACCTACGCAACCAGAAGCCAAGAAGCGCTCCGACGAGGAATTGAAACATGACGGAATTCACCTAGCAGATCGTCTCGGGCCCGAGGATCTGAAGGGTCAGTCGAACTGGGCAGATATCGATGATGATGATGAGTGGGCGCCTGACACCATAACATGGACTGACGGCACTAAGATCACACTGCCGCCAACAGAAGAGCCTGCCGCGAGTCCTGTCATCCAACCAGCAATTATTGACAGAGTTAAGAAAGAACCGATTCTCATCCCTAAATCGAAGTCGCCAGTGCCTATTTCTAGCGCTTCCGGGTCACCATCTATTAAGCATAGTGTATTGGCCTCTGGCAAGGGTCTTGTGTTCAAAGGCGCTCCAGAGAAACCTACATTGGTTGCAAAGCCTCCAGCGCCACCGGGTCCTGTCAAGTCTCCCTGGGCTCCTCTGCCGCCTGTTGAGAAAGTATCTCCAGTGTTAGCGGAGGCGCCGAGTCAGGCGCCACCGACCCGATACCCATTGCGTGATCCATCAAACTCTAAGAGTGCTACACCACCACCGCCAGGGCCAACAAAAGAAATTGCAACAGATGATTTCAGTAGAATTTACCGTGATGGGCAAATGAACCCTAGTCGAGAGCTCTACAATTCTCAATCTGGTCGGTACGAACCAGTGGCTGACCGTAGAGGTTCTCGACACGACATTCACTCTCGTCAGCCGGCTCTATTACAGCGTCAAGTCCATAACGAACAGCAAGGCCCCGCGGAACCCTCAGCCGCCTTTCAAACGAGCCGAAATAGTGTGCAGGACGGGCCATACGGTCGCCGCCGTGGATCTTCTAATGTTAGTGGGGGAAGTGGTCATCTAGCACAGCGCATTGGGGGTAAACCACATGACATGCCACCACCACCGGAACTTGGCATGAACCAAGGACAGGTGCCCCCGCCTCGTGCTGGCTCGACATTCGGCACTCCTGAAAGCCTTGTGTCGTCACAGACCTTTACATCTGCCAACAACCTAAACGACCGTGCACATCCACCTCCACCACATCAGTCACTTGTATCACCTCACCAAGCCCATGCTGTACCATACCAGAATGCCTATAACCAAGACCAGCCACAGGCCGATCCGAATTGGGAGAAGGCTCAAAAGGAGTATATGAAGAAGAGACGGGAGGAGGCAGTTAGGCGGCGGATGGAGGAAGAGGCACGCGAGGAAGCAGCGAAGCAAGCACGCATCGCTGAAAAGCTAAAGGCTCTTGGCCCAGCTCCCGAGAGAAAGAGCGCAAAGAAAGACACACCTAGTGTTGTACAAAGGACAGATATTCCAGCTGCCCTTACCGTCCGGTCTAAGGCTCCATCTGAGACGAAGACATCATCTGATCCTCTGCCAACTGTAGTATCTAGTGCCGAAGCCAAGGTTGAGAAGGCTACTGTAACGGACCCGACACCGAATAAGTTAGCTGAACCGGATATTCGTGCAGCGAATGGATCTACAAACCCTCCGATGGACTATGACAAGCCTAGGATCTCGTCGTCTCAGGCAGTAGCTGGTACGCACGGACAACCTACAGCATCGTGGTCTGAAGCATCCCAGCATCCAGAACGTTTCCAAACATGGACCAGTAGCCACCAGAATGCCTCACGGAATGTTTGGGGAGCACCTGGAAATGACCGTTCGCTAGGTAATGGAACGTTTAATGCTGATATCGGTCCTTTATCTGACCCACATGCACCCGCTGGTGCTCCTATGATGCATCGTCCTGCGCCAATTGCACCACCACGGTCAGCTCCTCAGGGTCCGCAACCAGAGGCTCAAACTAGCCGTCTCGCTCCGATTGGTCCTCCACGTGCACAACCTAATCCCGCAAATGCCTGGAAGACTTTCGACATCAAAGCCGACGATGAACGGAGACGATTGGATAGACTTAAGCAGAGGGAAGTTGTGAGTGAGAAGACTTCAGGTCCTAGTTTCACGGATACGTGGCGTTCGGTGGATATAAACGGAGAAGGCAAACGGAGCTCGGTTGGAACATATGTTCAGTCACATGGAGGAACATCGATCGAGTTACAAGAGGCCGAGAAAGCTAATTCACATGTCGACGATGGAAGGCGGACAGTAGCCCATACCACCGCTGGTGCACCACCAACAGGCCCTTCAGCACAGACTCGCACTGGCTCACGCTTTTTTCCGGCATCAAAAGATGTTCAGCACCACGAATCTCCTGCACACCCATTGTCACGGTCCAAGTCTCCTACCCCGCCGCCACCAACAGCAGATGGCCACCCAGTATATGATGGTGATGCCACTAGGCCTCATGTCGCCCTTCCTCCCCTGAGACCAAGGGTTAGGCTTCCCCCGTCCGCACTACCCGTTACTCCAGGACCCATTGCGCCCCCTGCTAAACAAGTACCTGTATCATTCGCCGCTGCAGCTGCGTCTAACGTCCTGCCTAAGATACCTGACACCAATATAGTTGGGCGTCCGGTAAGCCGAGGCCGAACTTTCAACGGCATTCCCCAGAAGCCGCACGAGATAGCGTCGCAGGAAAACTGGCAAAGCAAGATTAATAATCTTATGGGAAAGAAGTCTACTTCCCCTGCCAAGTTCATACCTGTAGGCTCCTCTATGATAGCGCCACTTGAGCCCTCCCGATCACATGATTCGACTGATATTCCTATTCTCTCTCCTTCCGGAACCGACTCGACGGAAGACAGTGTCTTCACTAGCAAGGAGATGGCTGAAGAATGTTTTGGGGAGCAGGAAATGGGATCTCTGCCTGCTGTGCGCCTCCCAACAGAAGCTCCCGACGCAGCATGGCAAGCTGTAGAGCCTAACTGGCTGCCCGCTCCGACCGAGATACGTGTCAACCCTGCTGGTTGCGAACCCTTTAAGTTTGGCTTCGACTACGCCCATGGGAAGAGCGTCATTCGTGTCAATACTCCCGGCATGCCTGATGCCAAAAATGTGATTGCCCCTATACTCAATCTCCGATCTGGAAGCAACCCTCGGCGCGCAGGACCCCGTACTGGAGGTCCCAGGCATCCTCCAAGAACTACTCGTCGGGGCGGCCGAGACGCATCGGAACACGGTGGCGATCACAATACAAATACGTCTTCGAGTCGGACTCTATCTAGTCGTGGAGCACGGAGCTTTCGGTCTCGTGGGGAAACCTGGACTAGACAGGCGCCTTCCTCGTCCGCAGCGCAGTCTTAATTCATACTTCAAGTTGGCATGCTCGCTTGAAGACTACTCTCCTGACTGCACCCTTTTCACTACACTACAAATCCTTTCCCACGCCGTATACAATCTTCCTATCTACCCCGGTTCTGCGGATAAAGCAGATCGGCATCCTGTCTACGGAAATCCGTAAAACGAGCGGATTAGCAGTATGTATAAGTAATCAATTCAACTGTTCCTGGTATAGTGCACGGCACATCTTCAGACGGAACTTTACACTACAAAACCTTGTTGTCATTACTCTCCGCCACTTTTCCCATTCTGTTTGACGATGGTGACGATAAGGGAATCTGATCTGAAATGTCACCTGCATACGAAATAAATATCTGCCCTCATTGCGATGATGTCTCGAGCATCAGGGACGGATGTATTGGGCACCTTATCGGAGTTGACAGGTTAGGGAGAGGGAAAAAGGAACTAATAGCCCACCAGGGTTGCAACTGAACACACGGTTTTGTATCTAACGATATGTTCGAAAAACGACCTGGGCATGTATCTGGTTCTGGAAGGGGCATTCCCACCGTGTGGAATACGGCGAATGCACGTGCGGCTTTCTACGGTGGCAGGGTTATATTTATTACTGCCAGGCTAGACCCCTTTCTCTCCCCCTTTCTTCCGACGGATGCGCAGGTACCACAAGGACTCATCCAACCGGTTCCAACGAAACGAAATACATTGGGTGCTTGAGGTGTACGTGGATACCCTCTGGTAGATTCCCAAAGCTACACTTTGTACTTGGCTCTGCGTCTTCACTTTCCATTATAAGGTTTGTCTCTCCGTGTTGTATCAAACTGGCTTGGCCGCATCGCTATTGATGGCTTGCTAGATTAGCTCGCTGGTTAGGAAGACAGATGCAATAACATCACTCTGGACAGACGAACAAAAAGATAGCAACAATGAGACAAAACTTTTTCATAAACAGCTTTCTGGCATCGTCACATTCATTGCCTTCCTCGCGTAAATTGTGGTCACCGTGACATGAAAGCTTTGTTATATAAGTATAATCATAATAAGTGCTGTTTCTGTACATTCCCCGTTGTCGTTAGGCATCACATCACTCGCGGCTACTACTAGACTTTTTATCTATCTCTGATATACACTCTGGCTCTAAATCTTACGAATTACGAGTTCACCTCGCTGAACAGAGAATAGAGCATCCAAGGTATCTCTCATGCAAACCTTCCATCCTTATTGTATCACATGATCAGGTAAAACAACGCCGAGAACTCCAACTCCAGACACCATGATGCTCTACTTAAGTACTTCATTGGCGTCGTCATAAGCATAAGTGCCATCACGCCCTCACTACCTGGCTGTGGAAGGGACCGTAGCTAAAACCTTCCAGGATTTCGTCTTGATTAAGTTGTGCAAGACTTAGCCCTAGAATTCCTCGATGGCGCAGTTGGGATGAAGCACGTAGACAACCTTCTGCGACGGCTCTGCTGAAGCCTGGGCATCTTGAGCCCCGTCCCCGGCCAAGCCCTCGCCGCGTACTGCCATGAGTATGTTGTCCTGTTATCAAGAAGACGTGTTAGAAATCTGTCTATACAAAAACCTCAAAGCCACTGAAATAGTTGAATCGAAGGGATAGGTAAGAAAATGCAAAGATGCGAAATAAACGTACCTTGACCATCTTCTTCAGCACCATCTTAGCAACACCCATCTCGCGATGGTAGTCTTCCTCATCCTCAAGCTCGTCCTCTTTCTGTTCAAGATACCACTGGACAAGGTCTTCGCCATCGACACCCTCGCCAGCCCCGCTGGCCTCGTCGTCGTTCACGCGCGAAACGATCAGGTTTACCATCGCGATATACTTCTCATACGTGATAGCCGTCTTCTTGCGTGCGGCAGCACCAGTAGTGCTAGCATCGGCATCGTCTTGTCCGTCACCCATGGCCTCGTCACCCTCGGCATCCTGGGTCTGTGAGGAAGCAACGGTGCCCGACGCCTCGTCCGCTGCCGCAATGAGAGCAGCTGGGTCTTCAGGTTCGTCATACTCATCATCCATTTCAACATCATCATGTTCGACAGATATTATACTTTGGCGTAGCAGATTGAACGCCTCGTCGACAAACTCGGGCACAATCTCCTCGACACAGTTGGTTTTGGCAATCGCCTCAGACAGGCGAATCAGACTCTCAAGCTGTCGCACGGTAATTCGATAGCTGTTTTTACCGATTCCACCTTGCGCATCGTCAGCACGGAGCTCTTTGTACTTGACTACAAGGCGCTCCTTAGCTTCGTCTGTGAACTCGGGTCGGAACGTCCGTGCGAAGCGGATGTACCTCTGGAGGCACTCTGTGCTAAATTCAGGCTCGATAGCACTGTCGCGAAGCGCGTGAATCCCCACGATGTGTTCGGCTAGATGGCGATCCACAGATTCGTTGCACTCGTCGAGGACAACGAAGAACAAATCAAAACGGGACATGATGGGCGCTGACATGTTGATGTTTGCTCGCAGGGTCATCTTGCGGTTGTAGCGTCCGCCGACAGGATTGGCAGCAGCCAGGATTGACGTTCGCGCGTTGAGAGTAGCCTGGATGCCAGCCTTGGCGATGGATATCGTCTGCTGTTCCATAGCCTCGTGGATGGCAACTTGATCGGCGATGTCCATCTTGTCAAACTCGTCAATGGCGCAAATACCATTGTCCGCCAGCATTAGAGCTCCAGCCTCAATTGTGAATTCACCCGTTTCTTCATCCTTGATCACAGCAGCCGTGAGACCAGCAGCTGAAGAGGCTTTACCTGATGTGTACACTGCTCGTGGAGCGAAAGAGCACACGTACTTGAGGAACTGGGATTTTGATGTTGATGGGTCTCCTACGATACAGATATTGATATCGCCTCGGAGAGCCATGCCCTCGGCGGTAGTTTTATGGACACCGGACATGAGTTGCAGAAGAATACCCTTCTTCACGATCTCATGGCCGTAGACCGTTGGCGCGATAGACTTAACTAGCCGTGAATAAATATGGTCACTATGAACCATTTCACGAAGCTCATCAATCTCGCTAGGAGTCATTGAGCTCAGAACAGCAGTTTGCGCATCCTCAACCGAATCGGCTGTCTCAGCCGAAGCCTGTGTCATGGAGTTGATAATCTCATTCACTTGCCTAGTTGCCGATTGTCCAGGGGCATTAGTGTCCGGAGTCACCATGTTCGCAAGAAATGCGAGGCGGTACGTAAGATCACGTACACCTAGAGATTTGAGACCCGAGACCCCGCTGCCACCAACATCGTTATTGCGGGGTGCGTTGCGGTCATCTCGTACAGCTGTAGGACGGACACCAGGAAGACCAAGCTGGCTCACATCAGGGACGACAATCAATGCGCCCGTAAATATGCACCGCTCGCCCGCCTTAGCACGGTCAACTATCTCACCTCGGAGGATGACATCCATAGTTCGCGGCATGCTACCGGTAGGGATTTCCGAGCTGTTCTCCTGAATGCGCACCTTCTGCCAGTCTACAAACGTGCTTTGTCGAATATCGAGCTGCCATGCCAAGCGGTTGCCGCATTCAGCATTGGGACATTGGGTGGGTTCTGTGTATCTGAACGTCTGCTCTACGTTATGTACTGTAGCACGGCAAGCCTCGCAATCGAAGGTCGCCAGTGACAGTTCGGGTCGAACTTCAGACGTTCGCGTTACCGTACCAGATATGGAGAGGAGTTGGCCAATGTTCTTGGCTCGCAAACTTCGGATTCTTGATACGAGAGGCAGGTTGTAGAAGGCGATGGCAAAGAGCTTGTCAGTCTGCTGGTTGGCTGTCTTGCTACCCTGGGACTCAGACTGACTAGCAGACCCGACGTTGCTCGCGCCCGATGTTGTTTGGTTGCTCGAGGTAGTTGCCTGTCGATGTTCACGGAAGTACTGGGGCTCGTGTTTGGCTATCATGTTATGTAGAGCGTGTGTGAGAAAGGGGAGGAATCGGTAATATTGCGTGTTAATGGCGTTGGCGAGGCCACCATTCTGATAAGTGGCCACATGATCGTAGTTGACGTAGAAGGTGGAAAGTTGGTAAATACGCATGTTGTGGATCTGCGCAATGTAGAATCTATCTGTGGTCCTGCTCGAGCCGGGCTGCTGGCCTGACGCAACTGGGTCTTCAATATACCTGCGATAACAGTCTTAGTTGTTGAATTTCTAGCGATCAAGGCGTCTCTGGAAGCCACAGACATACTCCTCAATGAAGTTCTCAAAGTGTTCTTGAACAGTAATGCCAATCCTATCCTCAACCCGAGGGATAGTAGAAGGGTCATTACGTCTTCTTATATGGCCCGGGATCTGGTCATCTGCGAAACCTTCACCCTCATCATCGCTAGGAGCAGCCAGACTCTCAGATGGAGGTGCGCGTGGTCGAGCAGAGGACCCTCGTTGATATTGCCTTGCTCTAGGGGTTGTCGCAGCATCTGACATAGGGAAGCCAGCATCGCTTGGCGTCGCCATTGTTGTCGTATTATGCGGTCAGAGTGGTTTGTGTGAATAGATTTTGTGTTCGGGAAGGCTCAAGTTGAGAGGAATAATATATCAGACACAAGGTAGTTAGTTAGATAACTACGCAACTAGAGATCACTACTATAAAGTATCTATATTCGGATTAGACAGCCAGCCGACAGAAAGGACAGAGGAAAAGAAAGGTGGAGGGGCTAACGCAAGTCGCGTCGCGCAGTTTCGCGTTTGCATTCTGATTTAGGCGCGTTAAGTGGTTGCATTATTCAATCTAACCTATCTAGGTAATAGCTACTTTTTTAGACTATCAACACCGAAGAAATGCATATACTCTTTAATTAGCATAAGTATTACTGACCTACCGAGAACACCTGAATTGCGTCCATCCAACATGCAAATTTCCAATCCATTTCATTCAACAGATACCTACCAACCTAGGTAGTCTGGGTAATGAGAGCCAGTCCTTTCCCTATGTTGGGGTTTAGTTCAGCTTCGCCAACATATTAATTCACTCCTTCCAATCTTTGCATTAGGCAGGCCGAGGAGAATTTTCATTGACGTCGTTCATTTCCTGGGCCAAGACAGTCTCGTTCATTACCGAATATTGGCATTGAGGTTTTCTAATACGAAACCGAGTTACTTAATTTATAGATATCCGGTACCTCGATCTATTTATCCTGCATTGCTTAAGTAACTCACCAAATCGATTGCACGTGAGCAGCACCACTACACCACGGTAATGAAAGTATAGCACCCTGTGAAGAAGATGGCGCAAGAGCTCTCATCGAATTGGAAGAAACTGCAAGCCAAGATCAAGGCCGAATCTTCTAGCAGTACAGCCTCGCCGTCAAAGGGGCAGCCGCCACCAGGCTTGTCACAGAAGAAGCGCAAGGCTACTGGTCCTGCAGAAAAAGACTTAGCAAGGAAGAAGCCCGCCCTAGGAGCTATTTCATCACAACAAGCCCCTCGGAGACAACATCCCCGCAAGGCAGTGTCTAACCAGAGCAAACCTCCTGAGAAATCAGATGCGATGGGCGTTACTCAGTCATCGGCGATAGTTAAAGGCACGCCCGCAACTATAACGCCATCGCTCGCTCTCTGGGCCCAAGATAATGACATAACGGCTGAGGATTTGGCCGAAGCCTATAATTTAGGGCCTAGGCGGAGCCAGCCTTTTACTTCTGCCCCCGTATCCGGCAGGGAAGTTTCACAGGATCGGCACAGAGTCAACGAAGGCCTAGCCCCTGGTGTTGAAGTCGGGAAGTACATTGCAATAGATTGTGAAATGGTAGGTATAGGACCAGCAGGGCAAGACCACATGCTCGCACGTGTAAGCTGTGTCGACTTTCACGGTAAACAGGTGTACGACTCGTTCGTCATACCTCGCAGACCGGTAACAGATTACCGAACAGCAATCACTGGAATCACTGCCGCAGTACTACACGGCTCAACTGCGAGGCCTTTCGGTGAAGTGCAAGCCGCTGTTGCTGATCTTCTTAAGAGCCGAATCCTTGTCGGTCATGACGTGCGGCACGATCTAGCTGTGCTTGAACTTAGTCATCCGACACCACAGACCCGTGATACTGCGCGCCATTCAAGCTTTCGCAAATTCGGGCATGGACCAAAACCGGCATTGCGGGTTCTCGCCAGAGAGTTGCTGGGTCTAGACGATTTTCAGAAGGGAAGGCATTCCAGTATCGAGGACGCTAGGGTTGCTATGTTGCTCTTCCGTGCAAAGAAATCCGAGTTCGATGTTGAGAACGCGAGTCGTTACGGGACGCCATCAGCGGGAAATGGAGCGTTGGACCACACGAAGAAGCCAAAGGGGGGAAAATCTCAAGCAGGAAAAAAGAAGAAAAAGAGGTGATGGAATTTTAAGGCGAAAATTTATACCCGCGGCACCTTCAACGCGGCAGTAGCGACGATAGAGTATTGGTTTGCGGATCGAGTTCTCCATTCAAGATGGCCGATACCTATATACATGCGCCAAGGACAGATGCACGCCAGGTCAAGATTTCGGTTTACAAGATTACCAAACCTGAAATAATACCGGGAGTGCCGGTATCCCTCGACCAGACTACATAAGCCCTGAGATCACCACACCTATTCGTATGATCAAATTTCAAGGCGCGGCCCTAGCTATCATAAGGCTATCCACCCGCTAATTATCAGCAAATCAACTGATTGGTATTAGCTTGGGGTGGGAAAAGTGAGTAGTATACTCACTAATGAAGTTCCATGAGGTATTATAGTGTTCCTAGATCGTGATGACCTAGCTCTTCTTCCATTAGTCACACGGCGTGCTTGGGCCTTTACGTCCTGGAATTTCTGGCATACAACTAATAAAACTGTATGTATATAGAAAAGAGCATAGTCTTGTCCTGCTATTGCCGGCACTAGGACAAGATATTGAGGCATATATACTAGATTACTCGTCTTCCAACTTATTATGTAACCTTATACAAGGACACGCAAAAGTTTTACTTGGTTTATCGGTGCAGAGCTTCATCCCTACTTCCAAACATAGCATCTCTACCCCCTTAGCATCGAAAACATCTACTTAAACTGCGAGAAAAAGTCCCACGTCTCCGTCGGTGTGAACGACTGCGCAAACCCGCTCTCTAGCGGAGTCGGCGTGTGCGGGCCGTCAAAGGCAACCCAAACAACGGGGTGATCGGGCGAGCAGCCGGCGTAGGTGGTCTTCATGTG
>JAPESX010000886.1:0-13272 GCA_029590615.1 Nemania bipapillata
CTAAGCCCTACGGCAACCTACCTACCTACCTCGTCAGTTACTCGCTTGTTCGCCACGACTGTTGTGTGTCACGGCTCCTTCTCGCCCTCTCACTCCCTCTCACTCTTCCTTCTCCATCTTTGGCCGCACGCCGGCTTATCACAATCACCAACATACCATATGCATCTTTCCTCGTGCACGCAGACACACAAGCCACCTATAAAAAACAACAACAACACCAACTTCATCCACCAGTCATCATCACCATCCCCACTACGGTCAGCAGCCGCGACTGCATCGTGACCATTATAATCATCATAAAAGCCCTGTGCATTCTATCCAGACCAATCCAGTAGACTAGTCAAGCCGAATCTGTCCAACGTCACGGGCCTGCACACACTACTTCTTTTGTTATTAAATAGCCACTGCCGCCTTACACGCTGCGAGAGACTAGCAATCCAACATGGCGTCTCGCCCTCGTCGCGCTGCTGCCCAGCGGGCAAACAAGACAATCACTGACATGGTTGATAGCGATAATCACATTAGTAGTCGGACTGGGAGGATCATGTCATCAAGAGCTTCGCGCCGATCTGAGGGTAAGAGCGCCGCGGCATCAATCTCGCGCGGCCCTCCTTCCTCACCCTCAGATTCTAACCACCATGTTCACTTTACAGTTAAGCTTCCGGCAAGCAAGCTCCGCCAAGCCACCTCGAGTCACGCCACTCAGTCAGCCCGCCAAGCCGCCCGTGAGAGTTTCTCCGGCGGCGAAATCATTGAGGGTAAAAGGAATCGGTCTCAGAAGAAGAGCTATGTCGTTGAAACTAGTGATGACGAAGAGGACGAGGAGGACGATGAGGATGCAGAGGGAGAGGACGACGACATGATGGATGACGACGAAGATGACACTCAGGGAGAGATTGTGGTGGACGACACTATGGATATTGATGCTGAAGGGGATGACGACGACGATGACGGTGAAGAAGATGCCGAAGGCGAAGACGACGACATGGATATGAGCGTTATCCCGCCACCAGCCCCTGTCATCAAAGTCTCCAAGCCATCTACTAAAAAAACCGGTGCTAGTAAATCACGGGCAACAACGAAGCCCTCAGCCTCAAAAGCTACAGCCTCTCACGCCAAAGATAGCGATGATGATGAGGAACTCAGTGAGTTGGAGAGCGACGCAGATGAAATTCAAGATACCGTGAAAGTGGGCGGGGGAGATGAGGAAGACGCAGAAGGTGAAGATGAAGAAATTGAGGAAGCGGAGCCCGCAGAAGGGGACGACCTTGGCAGTGACGATGATGGCAGTCAAGCTGAGACCCCTGACTTGACCAAGATGACAAAGCGACAACGTGCTCGCTTTGAAGAGAATGGCGACGCGTTGATGAAACTCTCTGATGGTAAGTTGCGCAGGTGAGAAGCGTTGACTAGGCTGTATGTACTGACTATCTATTTTCACAGAGGTGCAAGCCAAGAAACACTTCACCGCTGAAGAGCTATCTATGCGTCGTGCTGAGATGGCCCGTCGCCGGCGCAATCTAAGTGAGAAACGCAACGAAGAAGTCAAGGTAAGGTGTCAATGCTAATCAAATTTTCGCTTGGAACATAGTTGTATATCTTATTATTCTTTTTCTCTGTTTTCTTTTACCAAACGCTGATCTTTCGTTATTATTAACTTGATAATTCGTAGATGGAAACTATCAACAAACTGCTTAAAAAGCAAGCACCAAAGACCAACCGCAAGGCTCAGGCTGGAGCGGAATCAACGCCAGATGCTGAGGCCCAGAAGCCAAGTCCCATCTTTGTAAGATGGGTGAGTAACAAGGATGGTCTCTACGTTGCCGTCCCTGATGAGATGTTGGCTGGTCCGGCTGGTCGAGNTTTCCGGAAAACCTGAGCAACTATCCTGAGTCTTATGCATGTTGATTTCTATCAACAGGAACTGACTATAGCACAACCCGGATTGTTAACGAAGAGAATTTGTACACCATGGATTATTTAATCGGTTAGGAAGGGCATAAGTTGCCTTTAAAAGTAGTTCTAACAGAGAGCTTTATACAAACCGTCAATACTATCACTAGACTAATACTTGCAAATCGTTGTTCTACTCTGCACATGCTAGAGCTTAATATGGACGAATTACAATGGGTTAGGTTGATCATCAATGACACTCCGCATTAATTTCTTTTCATCCTTAATCTTCTCAACCCACATTCGATACATACAGTGCTACACATTCGATGTCCCTCGACTTTATCACTACTAGCTACCCAAAGTGGTACCAGAAAGCATGTATCCTGTATTACCAGATAGATGTTTTAAGATTCAAAAACTGCTCGGGATACACTGCATTTCCTACCACAGGAGGTCTAGCTAGCTATAGAGCCATGTCCCATGTGTGGAACTTGATTATCTACGCCTCCTAGATAAAATATTTAACCTGTGACAACATATATACAGTTGATATGGAAGGTTATTAACGGCGTAGTTTTTCCTTGCAGCATTCTCTCCCAAGAATGCGATATTTTTACTCAATTTACAACAGACAAGATAGTAGTTATCAATCGAATATCATTAAATACTCAAGAGATAACAACATCTGTTGTAATGATATCCAATCCTACGAATTAGCCAAAATATTCTTGTCCAAGTAATGAACGAGGAAGCCATTTCCTTAACTAACCTATTATAGCCAGGGGAATCCTGGGGGGCAACACGCGAGATCTCTGCAGAGCAAAAGAAGTCATATCCTTTTTGATTACATGGGTAAGGGTGAAGTGAGGGAGATTATTATAGGTGTGTATCAGAGTGAATAGGAGGCCAGTCAACAGTTAGGAAGCAGGTGGTAGTATAGGGCTTAATAGAGAGACCAGTTGACTCCTGACCCTATAGGGTCTGATGGAGTACTAAATTGGTGAAGACGTACAGTACAATATATATCCAAAGATCCAGAGTGCTCTAGCAGTGAGTCTACAGATATTCATCTAAGATGTGAGGCAGACTGAGCCTCTTCAATAAAGACCGGAGACAGCCTATAGCAAGGCAGTTGATTGAAACTATCTTCAATACTTAGGAAGTTGTGCCTAGCTAGGGGCCTTTAAAATTTAGATACTCGATGGGAAATTTTAGAGTAGCGGTACATAGGAAGTAGATACGGTAGGACATGTCAACTATTAGTAGGTATTTGACCTCGGCTACGCAATACGTATATACACACAATAGGTGTAAATGCCATTCATACTCGTTAGCAATCACTTATCTGTTGGGATCAATGAGCTACCTAGGTGCCCTTATTTCTTATTGTAGCAAACAACAGGTATAACTACGAAACCCCAGCATCTTCTCCGTCTTCTGTGTCGCCCCATAGCAGGTGCAGCCCCTTTACTGTATCCATCTCGTCTCTCTGGCCAGATCTTATCCTTCAACCACATCTTTTAAAACAAGTACTTTATCCAACCAGTGCAGCACAACAGACACCTAACTCCTCTCTTGGTAACAAGTGACCAAATACAGAGCCCCACGTGCGTTTTTGTAGGTAATATCTTCCTCTTCGGGCTACCGCAGCCATACCTGTCCTTCGCGTTACTCTCGACCCTTTACATTCCGTATTTTCTTCATCCTAACTACAGCGAATTCAAAACGCTCTAGGTCCGACACTGATAGACAAATTAGAATTGGGGTTGATACCCAACCAAGACGACCGACACGTCGCCGAATACTACGTCTGGCGACAGGAAGGGGATTGGAGCGTCTTCAGCGAGCTCTTTTATCATCACACAACTCTTACTCGACCATTATCTCTATGTGCGTCTACAAGTGAACCTACTTCTTCATGTCTCCCTGCCTCGCTCACTCCATCTATCTCTTCATCTCCCCACCACTTCATCTACACCCCTCTCTCCCTCTCCTAGCCTACCTTACCAAATCGGCAATAGGCAGTACTAGCTACTCTCTTATGCTAACAGATCCGACGAGAAGTATCACCGGGATGCCGACTAAGAGAGAGATCGAGGATATGGGTCCGGCAGAGAGAGAAATGTACGAAAAAGAAAGAGATGAGCGTGCCTCTCGTAAGCGGGTCCGCAATGGCTGGCGAACCGATGCCACAGAAAGCGAAAAAGAGATGTCTCTGCGAGTCGCTCTTAATAAAATCGGCGGCCGGAAGAAATACTCGTGGCTTCAGGCGGTGTGTGCATCCTTATATTTCCATTCAAATGCCTTTCCTGCGCTACCGTGACTTACAAATACTTATCCATGTATATCATGTCCGGGAGCAATCTTATCCTATGTCTATTAAACTACCATCTCCCATACTCTATACTCTATACCCGAGTCCTGCCTAAAGCTTACACTGCTCCCATCATATACAAAGATTATCACCAAATCTGCCAATCTGATAACCAGATCGGAAATTAACTCTGCACTTAATGCCACAGGGACCTGAGACCGTGGCAGAGACACTTGGCCACAAGCGCGCGGTCGAACTGGGCATCCGAACCGGAAAGATAGCCGAAGAACTCAAGATAGGCGAGCACCGCGACGAGCACGGCCCAAAGAGCCTAGTCATCAACTGGGAAGATCTCCGAGCTGCCGGCATCAGCATGTCGAAGACAGAATTCGAGAAGTTCTTACGCGATGCCGGCACCCCCGAGGAAGAGGTCCGCGCAGCCTTAAGCGCGAAGCCGCAGAGAATCGTCGGCAGATCAGCCAATTCTGCAAGGAAAAAGCCGGAACGAACTACTCCTACTACTGGAGCGACGCAGCCCATTCCCTCCGTAGAGGCAGCTGAGATCCCCGCTACCCCTATTACGCCACCGAAAGAGCATAGCAGAAAGCGGACGGCCACCGAAGACGCCGACGGCGCGGAGCAGAGACCTGCGAAGAAGCCGAGAAGTCGGAACGGCGCCAAACCCAAACCCGCCGGAGTTCTGGCGACTCCCCCGAAGTCGGTTTCTCCTGGAGCAGCATGCGGCGCTTCTCCGTCGAATCCGGTTGTGCTCGCCGACAGCGACGATGAAGCCGATACGCCGCCGCCGCCGCCACAGTTCGCCCCACCCTCGCCCACTATATCCGAACTTGAAGCCTTGCTATGTGAGGAAGAGTGAACGTGATTTGATCTTATTTACACAGTACACCTCGATATAATCGGCCTTCACATACGTATATAGCGAAGCCACAGCACACCCACATACATACACACAAAAAAGCCCTCTGTGCATCTCTCGGTCCAGGGGGCTTGGATTTTAGTCACATACTTGGAAGCGAAAGGCCTGGCGCTATTTAGGAGGTTGTTTCGCAAATATGGCGCTGACGCCAGACATTTCTTAGGGGTCTGGTCAATGAAGCCCGAAGAGCATGGGGCGGAGTTTCACGAGTTTACGAGTGTATGAGATAGGATCTACAGATTTTCACGGCGAATTAGGTAGCGAGTTAGCGAAGCCTACTTCTATCCTACTATTTTACATATTTTTCTTCTTCTTTTCAACTGTCACGGTTTGGAGTTGTGGGTGTTTGGCAGTATAATAATCGGCTAGCAGCCCAGTCGCTTCCTCAATGAAATGATAGCAGAATGCCTTTGCCAGCTTTAGAAAATCCTGCCTACCCTCTTATAGACATAAATACCGTGTTTCATGCTAACGAGTTTGAGTTTGATCCTGGGTGCTAGTGTTTTTCTTGTTTGAAACACCAGACAGTGACTCGTTGTTGGTCTGACTGAGCACTCTCGGCAGCGTGAGCTCTATTATTGGTAGATTAAAGCTACGAGCCGCGAACATAAAATTCCTAACCTGACAACCTTTTATTTACTTCGACTGTATAGCGTGTACAGGGTGTGAGAATGGTTAGGGGAGGGCTGGAGAAAAGGTATCTGTAATAGCGTCATTCGCCTACAAGAGGGCAATATCTAACATCGTTACAAAAATGGGATATTATAGTTATTACCTATTAGCTACCAACTGGTTGGCTGTAGCTTCACGGTGAAGCTTCTGCCACGCGTTATTTCTAGAGATGATTGGGTGAGAATTGACTAATACCTGCCCAATACTTTCTTGAAAGCTATTGCTTTTTGTTGGATGGGGAAATATTAGCTGCTTAGGGTAGAGATGGGGACTTTAGGGAACTATGATTTTAGAGACGAAGAAGAACATAACTAGTAAATAACTCAAACTCAAGGTGTTCTTATTTTCAGATACTATTCGTAGGTTAGTTGCTACATTTATCGAGTGTGTGTAGCCAGCGGTAGGCACGCAAATACTAGCATACATCTATAAGTCTCGAGTAAAGTTTGTTGTGCCTGCCCCGTAATCTCGGGAGCGTAACCCGGGGAAGGTACGGAAGGCAAGGCACCCTCAGGCTTTAGGTAGCTCCTCTGTGCATTGCCTACTTACCTCTCCTAAGAGCTACCTAGGTGAGGGTAAACAGTAAACAGTGCAGATTTATAGCGGGGCTTTATTGTTGTGTGCGCCGCCAACAACTAACTAGAAACACTTGTTACTAAAACCACCTTCCCTCTCACCGCGTTGCATTTCCCAAACACCCTAGAAACTTAGGTCAATAGATTGGTGTTTTGTTTTGGCAACTTGAACACTTTTTCAGGCCTTGGTACAACTCTTTTCCTACAATTTGCCATTTGCCTCTAGTCTCCGGTGGCAACCACTTTATGGATTCTATCCTTTTCTGTCAAGCACGTGTCTGATCTCTATCTCCGCTTGGCTGCTAGTCATGGCAGAAACCAAAGAAACCAAGAAAGGGCTTGATGATGAGCATTTTGACGAGTCTCTCTTAGACCCGCGACTTAGGTCTGACTCGGAGGAGGCACCCCCAGGTAAGTAAGACCTAAGCTTAGCTTACAGCTAAAGAGCTAATACCAACCACAGGTCAAGCTTCAGCCCTAGCCTCAGCTCTAACGCCAGCTCTACTTCGAAAAGAGCTCTGTGATCGCATGAGAGAGGACTATTCCGAGACAAAACTCCCTGACTCTGCTTACACATCGCTGGACTTTTTTCTGGCATCGCCCGGCATATGGAACGAGAACGAACGGTCTTGGCTGATAGGATTGCAAACAGGCATCGGACTCGGTATTGCTGGTGCGAGAGAAGCTATTCTCAACGAGATGCAGTGGGACAATACTGTATTCGGGCGGCCAATCCAGTCAAGCCCTTCGGATCCTGATCCACATCAAATACGAATGCAGATCGGCCAGTCTTGCCTAATAGGATTCGATAGACGCGTCGCATATCGGAGTGCAAACCACTTCCTCAGAAACTGTAGGGAGCTCGCGGATACAGTTGTCCAGGGGGGTCTCATTGCATGTCTGCCAGAGGTCGGGTATCCTCTTGCGGGGACTTCCATGTTCTTCTCAGACGAAGACGTAGCTCGTTGCTACGAGAATTATCCACTCCTCGACGAGGCGATTGCTCTTACTGTCGCTCAGTCACAGCTCAACCTGGGCGAGGAAAAAAACTCAGGTGTCGAGCAGCTGACTTCACCTACGGCGTCATCCATGGGGGATGGTCCAACCATCGCTGGTGTCGATATAACCCAGATTGACGGTGCTTCTGCCCTTGTTGCCAATACTGTGAAAGGGAACCATAATACTACTACTACTATTAGCAGTCCAAAAACACTCAATCAACACCACACAACTGCAGAACTTAGGCCTCTGCTAGATGAATCTCCACTGGGTCGGGATGCACGTCTACCCCTCCGTCCCAAAAAAAGTGATGGAGATTTGAAGGTAAAGTATATGCTAAGCCCCCATATGAGGTGGCCGTGCTGACTAATCATGCTTACAGGCTCGACACGAGCATGAGGATAAGGGCGAGAAGATGTCGAGCAACAAGCCCAAAACAAAGCGCAGGGCCTAGAATGCCCCGGCAAACGGCACAAGAGCAGCGACTCGTTCAACCAACGGCTGTGGCGTAAAGAAACCTGTTCATGGCTCCCGCCGCTCTTCAGCACACACTGTCAGCAACGGAGGCCAAACAGATAACCCCGATGCCTTTTCTCATCGTCGCCCCTCTCTAGCTAATACTACACGTGGCCGTGCGGTGGTCAGAACGGCTAAGAAAGCAAATAAGAAGTAGCGAGGAATGTTGAGATCGTGGTATTTAGGAACGTGTGGGAGTTGCCCTGCTGGAGATGGGGGGATTTGGTGCCCTTGGGTGGTGTATTGCCCATTCATTAAGGGCTTTGATGTGGTATTTGGTTCATCACTGCGAATCTATCGCTGGTCCTTGCTTGTTTGATCATTTTGCAGCCATTGAGGTTGCCTGGCATCTGGGGATGAGGCTAGAAGACGATTGCGGATTAGGTATAGGGTCTACCTACTGACTACAGAGTATAAGGAACATTAGTCAGCTGTGAAAATAATACAAAACGTTCTAAGATAAGCAAATACCATGCCAAAATGCTTAGATTATTATTAGTAACTATAGGCTGTCACGGAGTGTTGTTCAATAAAATAAGTGAAGACATATAGTCTAAGTACGTATGTACTATAAGTATGTAGTAGTAGTAATATTAACGTCAAATCTAGATAAGTATGTAGGCAGGGAACCATTTCCATAGCACGTGACGATAAGATAAGTACACCGTATGGTTTGGCAAGGATTTATGTAGACCAGCCTAGTCGCATCTACACCTGTACAAGTATTCTGTACCTAACTTTATACCCTTTTATTCCCAGTTATCCCCAGTATTCGCTAATACAACCATATCGGCCATCTCCTTAGGTAGGTACCACGGGGTTGTCTTTGCTGGGACTCGGAGTTGGGAGAGGCTCATTGTCATTCGACATTACTGGACCGTGATTCAGTCATGTGAGAGCAAATCGCTGTCGATACTTGTTAGCCAACTATTGACTGACTCGACCATCGAGCCATCCTACCATTCACCTACAAGTATGAACATCGCTACACCATCCGCAATACACCGGCTTCTCCCCACCTAGGTATTGTATTGTCTTAGTGAGAAACACCTACTTGTACTTACCTATCTACATACAGTCTAGTATACCTGGTTCAAACATAAATTTGTTCCAACACCTAAGTATATAGAAGGTTGGTACGGTTCCGACCGCTCTTGTGCCTAGTTCGGACCCCGATCTTCCAATCCCAGCCCCTCTTTTAGACCCAACCCTACCCTTACCCCTACAGTACATACAGCGCAACATACATGTAAACTTTACACTGCCTTCTGTACTGTGGTGGCTGTACGCTACCGGTACTCTTTCTCTTGCTTACCTCACGAGAATCTTTGCTCTTAATGACAAATCCCCTCGCGCATTCATACTGTATCTAGCTGATCAAGAAAGGGCTGAAAGGAACACGGTTTAACGCACTGTCATGCTATAAGGCTCTTCTACAGAAACCATTGGGATTGCTAATGGAAACTACAGTACAGCCAGCGTACACACTGCGTCTGCAAAGAGCTTGATACGGTTGATACTTAAATAAGAACCACAGCATTTCCTTGACGGTACCTGCAACCCGATCAATCTACAACGGGCACTACACTAGACCAGGTAGCGAAAACTCTTCTCTTCTTGTATGGCTACGCGGACTGCTTACACTACATACAGAACAGGTGCAACATACAGTACATATATACTACGCCGCCTCCTTAGTACTTATTCTTGACTTACGGTCCTACATACATTGTGGTACAGAATACAGATGTACTGTATGTATATACACAGATTTGCTGATCCCTACCGCACAATACCCTGTCAAGTTTAGTCTGCAAGGGTTGCTGCAAATACCGGCACCTACATATACATTACGCATACCTACATACAGCATTGCGCATTACAGCCTACAGAGTACCTACACTGCATAAGTGCGTGCGTTGCCTGCTCGGTGTTCCTAATGTGTACTTCATGACTTCTAATTCCCCGATTATCGTCGGCGTCACGCTCAGGTACGTCGCTTCACAGATTCACACCATTCCCCTCTCCATATCTTCCAGAGCTGTCGGCTGTCGGCTGTTCCTCTCTTTTCTCCGCCTTGGTCTGGTCTGCTGGTCTATTGTTCGAGACCCTTTTTGCCCACAAAAGGGACTAGCTCTATCCAATCCTGCACACCTCGCCAACCTCGACCCAGCTAAGTCTCAAGGGTCTATCCGCTAAGTTTGCATGGTGTAGGTAATGCAGCATGCGGATTTGACCTTGTCTGTCTTGGCACCCCAGCAGTTTGATCATGGTCCCAAGTCATTGCATCTAATATTCTTTAGCAAGGAGCCAAGAATCGAATGACCTACCAAACCACCAAGTGATGAGCACACCTTTTGTCACATTTTTCAAACTTTCCTAAGCTTCGATTGTGTATGTCTCAGAGCAGAGGCATACTGTGAAGGAGGTAGACTCGTCACCTCTTTTTCTTCCAGAGATTCACGCAAGGCTCGTAAAGCCTTATTTCATTTATCGGTATTACGGTGATGTACAGTACGCTTGCTACCTTGTTCCTTATTTGTCAACTCTATCCGGTCGGTCTCGTGAATCAGCAGAATCCCCGGCTGATGTCACACCTGTTCTCGACCCTAGTGATGTACACTGCCTGACCTACAGAATACAAGTACATGCTATGGACATGGTCTCCAGGCTGCCCGTCCCGCATTGAGCTAACAAGGAACCCCAGTTGATATGGTACCACCAAAGCCGGTAAATGGCGCTCTCATTCCCGCCACCGCCAGTCAGAGTTCTTCCCCGCACCCCACATATGAAGATGCTCAGGTTGGCCAAGCTATAACTGGCCAGCAAGCTGCTGCTCAAGGTCGACTTGAAGCTTCCGACATCAGTGCCGCCTCGACGCCACAAGCCACCTTGCCTAAGGGTTACTCGGCCACAACACAAAATATGCTATTTTCCGACCTTTACAAGTCCACCAAATTGCCTTTATCGCGGTTGCGACAACACTCACAACACCCTTCACTAGTATCTCGAGAGTACGACCCGGATCTCGTAAGCAAGGACAAGGCAAAACAGAGAGAAGCAGTCCGGCGCTTTCTAGCTGAAAGAATACGCAATGACTGGGTATTCGATTGGCCCCCAACGTGTGAGGCAGAGGGTTTGGGGAAGGCTACTCTAGAAGATGCCACTGGAGAGGTAGAACCTTCATCAATACAACAGCCCACTGTCGGTGAAATTCAGAAAATAAACGAGCCTGTAGTAGGTGCTGATGATAACGGCTACCATTGTGATGAGGAGGAGGAGGAGGGGGAGCAAGAGGACGACGACGAGGACGACGTCGCCTCTATATATAGCACTGTCTCCGAAGACGTCGTTCACTTCCGTCCCCGAGCCGAGTGGTTGTCCGACTTATCTGATGAAGAGAACTACGAACCTATCTCTCCTCTAGCATATCGGTTCGAAACGCCAGATGCTGTAGGCTCAACTGTCAAGGCGATTGAGTTGGCTCGTAGTGCTAAGCGGAGGAGAGCTGCGCGCGCCGAGATGGAGTGGAATTCTGGGCTAGCCTGTTTTACTGCTCGGAGAGATGCTTGGACTGGTGCTAAGATAGTTCGCGTTCGCCCCAAGCCAACTGAATCCACCCCAACCTCGCCGACGACGAAAAGGCTATCTTTCTGGAGGCTCTCGAGCTCATCGTCACCGGCATCCCCTGTTGAGTCGCCCACTGGCTCAACCGTTGGCACCGCGCCACTTAGTCCTAGTGGGACGCGTACTTCGGGGGACACTACTGCTCTATCGTCTGTAGATACTGAGCCTAAAGAAGTCAAGGCCAAAGAGAATTCGTCTCAATACCCCGTTCAAACATTATTACCCATACCACCACCTCTCCTTCCAGCCGCGAATCCGATGCGCGCTTCTATCACGCCGGCCAGCTACGCCGCTATTTACGACAAGATCATTATCCATGCACTGACGCCTGCTTGTCCGGTCAACCTTGCCGATGTACTGCGTGCCTGCGTTGTCGGGTGGAAACGGGATGGAGAGTGGCCCCCGCGAGCTGTCGAGGTGCCGTCCGTCGCAGGCCGGTTCCGGAAAAAGAAAAAGAAGGAGACCAACACGGAGAAGAGATCAAGTATCGGGAGGCGATTGAGCTTCAACTTCCTCGGAAGAAAACTGAGTGGCGGCAGCGATCCAAATTCAGCGCTTGCCAGTCCTGTGACGAAACACGACGACGCGGGTGTCGCTAGAGGCGTAAAGAAAAGCCTGCAAAAGGTTCTGGGTCTCGCACAGGAGAACTAATCATGTCACAACATCACACCAATTTTTCGGCGATAAGAATTTTTGGATACCTACTCGCGTTTATGAGGTAAGAATGTATTATTCATGGGCTTGCAGCTAATGGCGAACGGATCAATGGGCTATGAGTACGGGAGGCGTACTACGGGATCAATAAATCAGTGGCAGATATTTATATGGCGGGCATGGAGTTCGATTTTTTAATGTCTGCGGCATCAGGGCATATATACCCAGCATGGCCGGCGTTTCGGGAACGATCTTGGATTAGAACCCCCTTTTTGCTGGTATGAGATATGAATTCCTTCAATTGTAACTTATGGAGACTGCAATAGACAGTGATTCTGCGACTCTCTACCTCACCTAACTAGTTACCTACTTCCTTTGACATAACCTCGCCAGTGTTAAGAGATGATATTACTCAGTAGGTATCTCACTGTGGTAGTACGTACAAAAAGTGCGCCCAAGCTTGCGGGATTTGACAAGGATACAACCCGCCCTCATGGAGACCCATGTACTCTACAGCTAGGCATCCAGGCACGAATGTCACACAGACATCGCCATCACGCAGGCAATCGGGCAATCGGTGCGGAAGATGATCCTAGACGCTACCTATCCTGAGGAATCATGTAGCACCAAGACGGGTAAGTGTGCACGAATCTGCTGGTCGGCAGGCATGTTTCGTGGTACGCTACACACTTATGTAGGTATGTCCCGGGTCTTTAGTCTAGTCTATTGCTCAGTGAGTTGATGTTCTCGCGACGTTATTAGTCAGCGGGTGGGTGTCATTGGTACGGGAAATACCGAACTGAATATCTCCGAGGTGGTATGATCTAATCTGTCAGTTTTGACTCGCCCCTACCAGACTGGCTACCCTCTACGTACTACTAGTATGTAGCTGCATACATGTTCATGCATTGTGCTGTAGGGTCGATGCTTATTAGTAATGGTGTTGATATACTCACTATAATCGAATTGACAAACAGTCTACGTGATGTTGTTCTATTTAATCCACGATGTGCCAGAGGATAGGTAACCGAGCTAACTATATTCGGCCAATGTAGCTTTGAACGAATAACGCTAGAATGAAC
>JAPESX010000887.1:0-13270 GCA_029590615.1 Nemania bipapillata
TACAGCCAGGCCAATCAGCCAGTGGCGGCAGCGAAAGCAGTGCCGCACACTCAAGATCGGGCAGTTTTGGTCCACTTGATGGAAGAGCGAGCAACCCGACATCCGCAGGCTCTCAGTTCTCCGCACTCTCCTTTGCATCACAGTATGGCATCGGGTCACGGCCGCAGGGAACCCCTGACCCCATATCTGCTGTCGGGTCTATCTACTCGGAGAGGAGCGAGGGCGGCGTTGGGATGGAGCGAGATGGCAGCATGCACGGACTTGAGAGCAGTTTCGATAAGCTGGCATTGGACAAGGCCAGAAATGCCGACGTCGATGAACTAGATGATGATGAATGCTGGAGAATTGCTAGTACGGAGGGCCGTATCATCGAACTCGGTGGCCTCGGTGAGGGTGCTGGGGGTGCAGTCACCCGATGTCAACTCAAAGGGGGAAAGACAATCTTCGCCTTGAAAGTCGGTCTCCCTCCCTAGATGTTATCTCTGGCTTATATTGTCTCTGATTTATAATCATGCTGACGTGCACCTAGGTGATCACCACGAACCCCAACCCTGATGTTAAGAAGCAAATCATGCGGGAGATCAATTTCAACAAGGAGTGTGCATCAGAACACATATGCCGCTACTATGGAGCTTTTGTTGACCCTGCGACTGCCACCATCTCGATTGCCATGGAGTTCTGTGAAGGTGGCTCTCTTGACAGCATCTATAAAGAAGTCAGAAAGCTTGGCGGGCGGACAGGAGAGAAAGTTCTCGGTAAGATTGCAGAAGGCGTGCTGGGCGGTCTCACCTATCTCAACGGGAAGAAGATTATACACCGTGACATCAAACCCTCGAACATCCTACTATGTCGCACTGGTGAGGTAAAGCTCTGTGACTTTGGTGTTTCTGGTGATTTCGGGACTAAGGGCGAGGCCAACACGTTCATTGGCACAAGCTACTACATGGCACCAGAGCGAATTACGGGCCAAAGTTACACTATCACATCCGATGTCTGGTCTACGGGAGTGACATTGCTCGAGGTGGCGCAGCACCGCTTCCCATTCCCTGCCGATGGGACAGAAATGCAACCTAAGGCCGGTCTTATAGACCTCCTCACATATATTGTGCGGCAGCCGATACCAAAGCTGAAAGACGAGCCAGATGCAAGTATCTTCTGGAGTGACACCTTCAAATATTTTATTGAGTGCTGGTAAGTCAAGCCCACCCTGTCTTATCCAACAACGATTGGGAAATTATGGTGAGTCGAAGCTAATGAAGACTACAGTCTCGAGAAAGAACCGACGCGGCGGGCTACTCCATGGCGGATGCTTGAGCACCCCTGGATGGTCGAGATGCGCAGCAAGCGAGTCAACATGCAGAAGTACTTGTCGCAAGTCTGGGGATGGGATGAAACCGAGACGAAATCATGAGCCTGGATGCCTCCTTCCTTACTAGAACACGAAGGTTGTTCACTATGGGAATCAGTGGGGACTAATACGATAAAGCTACTTGGATATACCAGAGACGAACACAAGGACACAAGGAAAAATCGGGAGATAAAGGAGGTAGTTGGATGATAGCTCACTAGATGACCCCACCCAGCAAGCGATTGATTTACATTGGTACAGCATAGAGATACCACATCCACTACTCGAGGCACGGAACGAAGCGGACGCGATACAGTATGAAATTTGCGGCTCGGATTGGAAAATTGACAGGGGAGAGAAGGGCATGACTGCCAACCGCAAGACTCGATTATTACGAAGCCATATACCACTTCATCATTTTTATGCATCATACCACAGAACATCACATACCAGCGCAAGGAATCAAATCACTTTTAGGAGACAGGTTAGTGGCATCCCCGAGAGGAAGGGGCGGACGCTAGGGATAAATAAACCGAGAGATGGGAATCAAAGGCTTTGTATGACCAGCCTAGGATAATCTACTTGGCGATATTGAAATTCATCTGGAGGCCGGGCCGCCTACATTATGTCGGCCCAAGGCCCTTTGTGATAGTGTTATTGGAATCTGCGCAGACTATAAAGTCTTGGGGGATTAAACGTGTGGTAGCTTGCATATTAAGATCGGTGTTTGCATAAGACAGGACTAGATACTTGATACTAAGGAGTTTGACATTAATTCATCGCTCGTCTCCCACTGCATAAGAGATGCTTATGATGTACATTTGCTAGTATGCTTGTCCTAAAGACGTTGTAAACACGATGAGAAAGAAGATAGATCATTAGGTGAGACTGAACTTGTCATATTAATTCATAAGTTTTGGCATACCGCTCGGCGGCGTATGGGGTATCGCTGTATACATAAATCTCTATCGTGGGTAATCATCAAATACTGGTTCGTACTATACGAACGTGTTCCAAAACCGAATCCTATCTATCGGACCCCGTTTTTATACTGGACTGCAATTGCAACCATTCATCATTTCCCGATGTTTTTCTTTTCCTTCATTCTCCTCTTTCTTTTTTTATGATCCACCGTCTAGCATCATCGTATCGGCAACCGCGGCAGCAGCTTCGGCCTTCTTACGCTCCCTTTCTCTCTGGGCGGCACGCAGCTTTGCCATTGTCGAAGAGAAATCTCCAACTGTGGGGTTTGATGTAGGGGGCCATGCGRTGTTCGTGGGCGCGCACTCGGCCGCGAGTGTCTTAGTCACGGTCTCTGCGCATGACACGGTACTGGTTGACGTCACGGCGTGAGGGGTGTATGAAGTCACGCTCACCGTCACTGTTGTCAAGTACGTATACTGAGTGCCGAAAATGATTGTGGACGTTGATGTCGTTGTGGGAGCTGTGATGGTGCTCGTAGCGGTCACTGTGGTCGTGACAGCACCTGATGTGACGGTTGGGAACAAGATGTAGAAGCGTGTCACTCCCGTGCTGCAGAAACCCTGTGTTGGGTACGTAGCCGGGACAGTTGTGGCCTGGCCGGAGACTGGTGTGTATGTGCCCGTATCTATATAATTCAAGAGTTAGTAATTCCCCCCTTTAACAGAGTCAAAGAGCTAAGACATTTCGCAGTGCTCGGGGAGAGACAGCCGAAGATGGGCATCGATGGGGGATCTGCTCCTGAGGCGTGGGTAGAGCCACCGTTCCTGGAAGGGCAGAAGCACTTATATAATCACGTACACTTTGTCACAGTGACTGGCTTAACTCCGTTGGAGCAAGCAGTAGCCGCGAAAACGCCGGTAGCGACTGTCAACCAAGTCCCAACGCCAGCGGTTGATGTTGGTACTGTTACAGTCGCATCAGCAGCGTCATAGGCAGTGAAGGTGCGCTGAGTCACTGTGACCGTTGAAGGAGCCGTCACGGTGATAGTCGACGGCACGGTTACAGCAGATCCTATGCAACACCGACAAGTCAATCGTTATCCTCGTCAAGTCATACGCTCACATGATTTTGCGGAATGGATTCTGAATACATACTAGTCTGAGTTGTCAAGATTGTCGTAAGAAGTGAACTGACAGGAATGGGCGTAGGCGGTACGCCACCAGAACCAGACTTATAAGAGCATGAAGTCACAGTTGTAGACGAGATACTCGTAACCGTGTAAGCGGAAGCCAGGCCACTGCAAACAGCAGCACTAAGCAACAGACTTCGCAGCATCCTGAATATAGACTAGCTAGGTAAAGCGAGTCCGTTAATCACTCTAGAGT
The DNA here is from genome assembly GCA_029590615.1 of Nemania bipapillata. Lineage (NCBI taxonomy): Eukaryota > Fungi > Ascomycota > Sordariomycetes > Xylariales > Xylariaceae > Nemania > Nemania bipapillata. The sequence continues at coordinate 3,658 of JAPESX010000887.1, forward strand.
TAGCATAACAGACACGAGTCTACGTGAGGTTGAGATTGTTGTCTTAGGCACGGAGGTTGATGTTCTTTTTTATATCATATCTTCGGAATGCTCTTCTTCTTTCACAACTTCCTCAATTGTTCATGCTGGCGCCATCATCAATCCTTGTAATGTGTAAGCGAGAATCCAGAGCTTGCTACCTATTCAAGATAGTCCCGCTGCTTCCAATTTATAATCATTACTAGAGCGGTCTATGAAGGTATCTCCATCGTCCAGGGATATTAATTAGCTTCCGTAGAACGACCCATTATGGTCGTCCAATGCACTGGGTAGATGGGGAACGGTAACAACGCTGACCTGTACGATGTAAGTATGTATGATGTATGGTAAGAACTGTGAAGTGGAGGGCGCAGGGCAACTTCAGTTCTAATGTAGCTGTTCCGATGGCACAGTCTACATTTGCACATATAGGCTAAGACCTCGATAGTTGCCGGATTAGGTAAATGTTGTATCTAATCTGATGATCTAGGATGGTTCTACCTGCCCCGCATCTGACTAACAGACACTAGTAACGTCGTACCCTTTGCGGATATATGCTTCATTCGGATAGCAAATTCTTGGAGTGTGCCGAGTGACGGAGGGAGACAGAAAGGTTCATTGGAGACATTTTGCCAATTGGCATGTCATAATTAACGGCCATAGCAGAGAAATGAAGGATTCAATGATAAATGTGTGGCGCCAATGTTACTACTTACATATAGAGTATTTCATATGAAGGGCAGGGGTAACCAAGTTCTCTGCATCTGTCAAACCTGTGCTGTAACCCAAGAGGTTCTATCCCATGGGGCGAGCAGGTGATAGCCATCACCTACCTAACTTGGACATATATCTATCCAGTAGCTAGTCCTCCTTGAGACGGATAGAACTATCCATCAATCGGAGTGTGGCTTCTCCCGACGTCGATATAGTCTAATGCGAGTCCAGCGGTTGAGACATGATAATATAAAGCAGTTTATCATGAACGAAGCTAAATGTTAGAAAAACTATCGCGTGTGCATTCCCTCTAGCGTAGGTAGATCTATTACCACATGGCGCCATTAGACCTTTAGGGCATAGTTGCCAAGCAATGTCGGTCCTTTTCGATCACTCGTTGACTAGACACCTGTAAACATATTACAACTCTTCCTTTCGTATGCAGTACCCTTCAAGAGAAGCAGACAGTCTAAGTATTATTGCATTTTACGAATAAGGGAGCTAAGAGTAAAGGCGCTGAGGGGGGGAAGGAGGGGTTGTATGATTCAGGTACAGTGCGTTGAACTTATTATAGATATATATACGCTACGAAAAGCGTCTACCAGGAGAAGCAGGAGACAGGCCGATTCTACACTCTTAGTTTTTCTTCTTGAAAATAGAAGCCCATTTTTACTTATTTATTTTGAAGTCTTGAAATATCCCTAAAAGAGCTATCGTAGTCGTAGCGAGGTCTCTAAAGTGCCGTGTGTAATATACCCGCATCCGTTTTACTCCCTTACCAAAGCTATATAGTGAAATTATATTCGAGTACTTAGCAGTGAGTCTCTAGAGCGCGACATTATGTGTACGGTCAAGTCACATTGTATACTGCCCTTTCTAATATTCCTTATGGAATACACGTTATAAATTTATCCATGCCTCCAATTTATAAGTGTGAAGTGTATATATACCGTTAATCCTAACTAGGGATTAACGGCGTTGTTTTTCCCATCACAATAAGCCTTTCTGGCCTCATTTATATATTGTATCTCAGCCTTTAATTTTAATGGCAATGTTATCTTCTATTTACTACAGCACCCCAAATTCCACAGTCTTAATGTTGGATAAAATAGATAAAAAGTTCAAGATTCTAGTATTTAAATTACTCTTGATATTTTTAATCCGCCGGTTCTATTTATTTAGGTCCGTATGTATAAGATGATCGGGCATTGTCTTCTTGAATCTTATCAATGTTTCTGAGGGATGGAGGGAATGAATGAATTAATGAATATTACAATCTATGGACTATGATCACACCCACTACTAGCCTAGAGTAAGAAAAGTTTTGAACGAATCTAAAGATTCATATCAAACCCTGAGTATTATGGGACATGGAGTTCACAATCTAAGGCCTATCAAAAGACGTACAATCACATTTGTTGACTTTGCTGGCTCACAGCTTACCCTATTGATGCTTAGTAATCATACCAATTTCAGGAAGATGAGAATATTTAATCTTATTGAACGATGCAGTTTTTGAAACGATGAAAAAAGAAAAGGGAATTCTTTTTTTTACGCCTGGCGCTGAATTAGGCATGGTACTTGATCTATGGTGCAGCAGCTTCTGCCCTTTGTGTAAAGATTATGCTCTTCTCGATACTTTTATATGCAGAGAACCAAATGGAAACCGGGGGGTTCTTTATAATATTAACTGGAAGGCGCTATTTTGCTTTCCAGTCTATATTGGCTCTTAAAAAATAAAGGGTTAAAAAATTAAGGACATGTGTATAGATATACTTCGTTTCATTTATATCTGTCATAAATTGGCGACATAAATGTGCATACAGTAGCAAGCAGCTGGAATGGTGAGTTCTGTTTTGCGAGACTATCACTGCGTATTAAGACTGAGTTCTACGAATGGGGGGGAGCAGTGGACCGAATTAGTAGGAGTTGCACTTGTATATCTGTTGAATTTACTATATGCAAATATATAAAATATTGAATATCTCAGACATTAGATAGGGGTATTTGTTGATATAAACCCTGAATAAAACCTCTAGTGCCTACTCTTGTTGCTCCTCCTCTACATCTAAAGATACCCGACTCGGATGTAGTTATATAAAATAGAAAAAGCGTGTATAAATACCTGCAACTTAGAAGTATACTCGTCAACGTACTCTACTAGGAAACCGAGGATTGTCAACTGTGGTAGGGTATTAAACTCCCGCACCTCCTCGGGGTAGGCCAGAGCAGGTATTATGGTCTGTTCTATGATTGTTACGGAACAGGAATGCAACGCCATACCACAACACCACAAAAGTAGAACGTTGTCAAGTTGGAGACTTGACCGTTTGCAGGCACTTATATATTAAGGCTCACGGTTGGGACCGTGACAATGATCCTAAGTAGCCATCGATAGAAGCCTCGACCGTGGTGAGGTGTTTTGTTCCATTTCCCTACCTGGTCAGAGACACTGAAAACCGTCACCGACCCGTATAACACTAGCTGGTTTTTGACTGACCGGTTTTTGAAGAGAGTCTCCTCTTCTCACCTGAGATGTGGCATTAGAAGAAACTTCAACCCGTGCACTTAACCTAATCTCACGTTGCATGATGCTGAGCCACTTTACTCGGCCTGTGAGATATAAACTACCTCTATATTTCTGGGTTTCTGGCTTCATTTCCTTATAATGTCTTGTTACTATCTATAGGGTAATGACTGGAATACCCAAATGCGGATTTAAGCCGTCTAGATACATTCTGACTAGAAATAGATGCCTTGCTCCAAAACTAGGATAGCAGCGTTCGGTTTACGAAATGGTCGTTTGCTAATGTGGCTCGACCATAAAGTATACACCTAGCTTGCTTTGCGGGTCCATTAAAGGGGCCAACGTCGTATATGCTCAGGATGGGGTTCCTAATCGGGATGCAAACGTTATAAAATTTTCAATAAGTAAAGAAACCCGCAACCTGATAATTCGCTAAGGGAATTTGGAATGGTATATTGATTGTTGTATAAGGGCCTTGCTAGCTGTGAACTATTTTAAGTTGGAAAAAGCATTATGTAATGAGATCGCAAAGTAACTGGAGTCTAGACACGATTTTATAGGTATTTCCTTAATTTAGTAAAAGAAAACGAATGAAGAACATTTACAATCTTTAGGATATGAGCGTCACTATTGCAAACCGACAGTGAAAGCCCAATACCTTTCTTGCTTGAATCCAAAGTAATAGTATTCCATAATAGACGAAGTCTAAACCAATGTCGATTAACTAATATAACAATCCTTTCAACCGCCTAGGTTCTTGTAGGCTCCTATTGGCTATTCAAGAATCTCTTGTTACCTAATCAAATACATCTCGTACATATGAAAGACTATATCTAATAGATTTACGACATGGGTGTGCGGCAGGATTACCACGATCTTGATATTAACTTCGGGCATAAAAAAAAAGTACAAAAAGGAACTATGCTTACATACATGATGGTCAGCTATAATCCCTGGGGTCAGCATCGCGTGGTAATCGGGGCTGATAACCCCTGGGGTATGGAGACTACAAGAGCCGGAGGCTTTCTTATTTGCATATGTTGTAGGTTTATAGTTGGACCTTTGCACTGGCTCTGCTGGTGACAAGGGTCACCCATACAACCGTAACATCAAACGACACCTTACTGGTCGCATTCACCGACTGGAAGCAGATGTGATACTGTGTTATTCATGCTACAGGAGCACCGTACTGCCCTGCGAAAGATTGCACTGTGCGCATACATATGTATGCGCATGCATCCTAATGTTCTTTTTGACCTCGAGCTGCCAAAAAGAAAGTAGCAGGATACTACCAAGTCCATTTGGGGTTATACTAAGGCTATACTACAGCATGACGTTTCATCGCTTCTACAGTAGCATACTTGATGATCTTTCTGTTGGCAGTCTACCAATGTCTTGCTTGTCTACATCTTGAGTTATCCGGGTACATGGGATCTAGGACTTGGAGAAAAAAGAATAGAGACAACCGAATATTGAATAATCCTGATATAGGTAAGCCACACCTTACTGTTCCTTCAGTCCACGGACCGTCCCTAGTCCCACATTTCGAGATCATAGCGCATTGCATCAGTGAAAGGGCTTGCAGTATACATTCGGATATGTACAGTCTAATAAATACATAGTTTTTATTGCAAAAGAAAATAAATATACACCAAAGCGACCTGCCCAAGTCTGGAGTGCTTCGTTTTTGGAAAGCTAACCAGTAGCATCATTAGACATTGCATTATCTTGTTGGCCTCAACTCGCCACCCACGCTCGCATGGGCAGGCAAGAGAATAGGGCTCCCCACATTTCCGACTTTTGTCTCCCAGGTTTATCAATCTTTCGCTACTTGGGTAGTCTGGTGCTGGGGCTTTTTCTCATTGGGCCAGTCGCAAAAGCAAAGCTCCCTGGGCTTGGTCGCTCCTCATCACTCGGCACTGATGTCACGGCAATCTCCACATCCTTTCTGATGCCATCGCTGTTGTCATCACCATTGTGTAGTGGTGTGACACCTGGCGGAGAGTTACCTGACTGTAAATCTTGTAATTTAACCTGGCCCTGACTAAGCATGCGTTCCTCGCTCTCTGTGAAGGTAAGTCCCGTCAACGGGTTTGCGGTGCGGGGAGTTCGCCCCTGTCTGTTCTGGCCACTTGGAGCACCGCCGCCAAATGTCACAATGCTTCTCCTGAACTTCCCGTCCGTGGATTTCTCATAGCTTCCACTGCGCATAGATCGTGCCAAGCTACTGATTATAGGCTTAACCCACCCACTAATGAGCGGGAAAATCATGGGGAGATTAGTCGTAATCACGGCGACAAACGTCTCGCGCACAGCCCAGGAACCGGCAGTCTGGGCACCTCCAATTGGATCCTGTGAATAAGATAATGTCAGCAAAATGACATGTATTTGGCTTGAATTATGAAAATAGAGCAGGCTTACCGTAACAATTAGAACGGCCCGTATTAGAGCGCAAACAATGATGAATACCCCACCACTGAAGAGGACGATTAACCCGAGCTTTTTCGGGAGTGCAAGAGTAGTGTTCCATAGCATAGGTATCGGGATCGAAAGAAGATACAAGTCGGAAAATATATTCAGGGAGGCATATACCCAAACTATCCGGGTTGAGACGGCAGGCTGGCAGCCATCTGAGAGTGGGAGTTAGCGTTGTGAGCTATCACTCAGCACATTTAGAGAAACAAAAGTGATAGACCTACCACCTGGATCCGGGCTGATTTGCCAGTATTTATAGAAAGGGCGGCAGCCCAGAAAAAGATTTAAGGTCGCAGCTAAATAGGTACAGGCCAGAATAGCAAAGCCAATATAGATACGATGAAGGTATTTTCGCCCTAAACCGGACTGTAGTAACCAGCGACTTAGCACGCATCAACATGGAATAGAGGCTAGGATATAGTAGTTACCGTGAGTCGAATATAGAAAACTAACAATGAAGCCTTAAGGGTCCAAAGTAGGGCAGAGTATGTAGACCAACCAGATAGTTGGATCTTACATCCCGTTACTCTGAATAGGAACAGCAGAGTTAGCGCATAGAGACATATAGAACACAGGTGGGGTGAGATACCTCGTGTGATACTCCTGACTATTTGGGTCGAGGGTTCTCCGTTCCTCATCCGTCATGCCATTGTTAGCTAGTCCCATAGCTACAGCACCGACGGAATATGCCAGAGCAGTTTCGGCTGCGTATATTAACTGCGGCGGGGTAGACTGGTTAGTAAAGAACCATGCATGCGAACTAGTCTAAGTAACAAAGAGCTGAACAAACCATCGCTACCCAGACTAGATAGTCATCGCCTTGTAATCCTTTGAACCCAACCTGCTTAACTCGAGCAAAGGTCCTTGTTAACGTGACTACTAAACCGACTGCGAATAGTGTAAAATCCTCTGTGACAAATTGCTGAAAGGCACTTGCTGCCGATTTGGCCGCCGCTTCCGCTGCCGCAGCTGCCGCCTGGTCCGTCGACATATCGGCAGATGTGGTCGTTAAAGGAGTGAATGGGGGAGCCTTAGCAAAGCAGAGATGGCATGAGAAAACGTTCGACGCTAAAGCGGTTGAAGAATTGGATCCGGAAAGGTTGAACAGAGAACAGCATCATATGGGGACAATCGTTTTAAGGAACATCACCACTCTTCGGAGCTGAGATGCGATCGACATTACGCCCAGGAATACAGAAGGCAAGTGGTATTTCGGTTATGCCACCCATGCCCATAACCCATATCTGAAGAGCCTCCCCTTGTAGATTGGGCATGCACACTGCGACCAGGCCAGGCCGCTGAATGGAACGCGGCATGTGTGTCTGCTGCATCACGGAATCCGAAAAGGTGTGCCGAGCTCTTTTCTGACAGGCCCGGTTAGCGTAATGGCTCGATGGAACGCAGGAGAATGCAGGATGCCGGGCCTTACATCAGCTCGGATTGGATCGTTTAAGGTTATTATCTCCCCTCCATTTCTATACAACTCGACGAATCAATATCACGAGCCATAATCCTTTGCACTTCATATCTTGGATGCTGCTTGACATAGTACATGTTCATGCGCGTCAATCTGCGCGTTTGATCTGTCTGACACATTCATGGTTCTGGCAAACTTGCCTATGCATTGAGAAATGAATAAGTAAATATTTAGATACTTGCAATAGGCTATGTACACGCATCTAGTCCTAGATTATCTATCTGATCTACACTAATGATGTGCCCATGTGGAGCCCCGAACAGATCATCCATGCGCTATTTCACACTACGCTTGTTTTTACTATACAAGTTCTGACAAGGACTTCTTCGTATGACTGATCGATTTAGCAATGATACCTGTCTGCCCAATGAGCCCGGCCCAAGCTTCACTCGGCGAGAATCCAAGCCCACCGTAGACCCCGTCCTGACCCCGCCATCCGCCATACGACAGCGTTGAGGAATCGGATCCTGGCATTTTGAGTAGCATTTGCTCGTTCTCGAAGTTGGCTTGGTAGTCAAAGTGCATAACGACTATTACCCCCCTTGCATTGCATACCTATACATATACATACTCCACCGCAGTTGAGTGCAACGCACCCATACAAATACGCCATGGGAAACAGTTTGCGTCTACTGTGCCCATCCGACGGGCCAGCCGCAGTTCGTCCCATCCCACCAAAGCGCGTGCTTATTCAGGGGAATTTCTTTGTTCACCTATGAAACTCCTTCACGTTCCAAACCTTCGAACACCGACGTTTGCTTTTGTTTCTGGCGACCGGCAGCGTGGCACAGCCGAATCACATCGGATTCCCAAAGACCGCCCGTCCTTTTGTGAGAAAAGAACAACCCGGCTAGTGAGGACTGATCTGGTATGCCATGGAGAACTTTGATTGCGTGGTAATCGGTGCTGGTGAGCCACATTCCCCTTGTTACATCTTGTCTCGGCCCGTATCCTACATTGTGAGATTGAGATGCCGTGCTATCGACTCCAAATCGAGATAACGGGCTCAACTATGATCTTCGCGACGAACGCCTAGCTGAGTCTTTTGGTAGGGTGGTACGGCCTAGCTGCCGCGGGGCAATTCCATGCCACACAACCGGACCGGTCACTCGCCATCTACGATGGCCAATCATCGTTAGGTGGCACGTGGGCCGATGAGCGCTTATACCCAGGGCTCAAGAGTAACAACCTTTTGGGGACATACGAATATCCTGGTTTTCCTATGAGCAGCGAAAGGTTTGACGTCAAGACTGGCCAGCATATAACAGGGCAGGCAATCAACACTTACCTCAAGGCCTATGCGAAGGAGAGTGGAATCAGCGACTCGATTCACCTCAACACCAAGGTCCTCTCTGCCGAACACCAGGAGACGAAGGATGGAGGCTGGGTCTTGACAATTGCCACGGCCGGCCCGGGCGCCGAGAAGAAAGTCTTCGCAAAGCAGCTCATCCTTGCGACAGGGCTCACTTCTGAAGCTTTCCTGCCCCATTTCGAGGGTCAGGAGGTCTTCGGAGGCAGAATCTTCCATGGGAAGCATTTCCAGCAGAACAGCGACACCTTGAAGACCGCGAAAGCTGTCACTGTATTTGGTGCGACTAAATTTGCCTGGGATGCTGTCTACGCATATGTTACTGCTGGCGTGAAGGTCAACTGGGTTATCCGATGTATGCGCCATTCATTTTATCGCAGTCCCTTGAAGCATTGAGTATGAACTAACTTCGACAATACAGCTAGTGGCCATGGCCCATGCTGGATGGCGCCCCCTTACGTGACGCCGCTGAAGAAATGGATTGAGAAACTTGGAAGTTCGTATCACCCGAGTTCCGTTGAAACGAGGATACCCCCTCTAACACGATTCCAGCTATGCGTGCTGTAACCTGGTTCAGCCCTTGCATCTGGGGTGATGCAGATGGCTATACAGGGATTCGAAACTTTTATCACGGCACTGCCATTGGCCGTACGATAGTCGACGGTTTCTGGAAGGTCCTTGGCAACGATGTCATGACGCTGAACAAATATGACTCGCATCCCGACACGGCTAAGCTGAAGCCCTGGACCGAGCCCATGTTCACTGGCGCAAGCTTCAGTATTCTGAATTATGAGACAGACATCCTAGAGCTCGTCAAGGGTGACATGATTGATGTATACGTCGGTGAAATTGACCACCTCAGCCCTGGTAAGGTGCACCTCGCCGACGGCACAGAATTCGAGTCCGATGTGTTCCTCGCGAACACCGGCTGGAAGCATGTACCACCAATCAAGTTCCTGCCCGAAGGGATTGAAAAGGAGATTGGCATTCCTCACAGATGGGCAGACGACGCTCCAGCAGAAGACCTCGCCAACCAGCCGGACCTAATCAAACGGGCCGACGAGGAGATCCTCAGCCGTTTCCCGCGGCTCGA
>JAPESX010000888.1:0-13263 GCA_029590615.1 Nemania bipapillata
CACGATCGCGCATGTCCCCGTGCGAGTAAGACTCCCAACCTCACAAACTATCTCTTCTTTTGATGGCGATGACGACATGCCGGTGGGACAGTTCCTGCGCAACCTACAATCGACGCAGTCGGACATGATCGCGCACGAACAAGCCGGGCTCGCTCAGATCGCAACGTACAACGAGGCATGTCGCGCAGCGTGCGCGTTCCGCAACATGATCGTCATTCAGAGGCCCGCGGACTCGGGCATGGAGGAGATGGGGAGGCGATTTGAAGTGCAGGAGGAAGTGCAGGACTACGTGTATTTCAACGACTGGGCTCTCCTCCTCGATATCTTTCCGTCTGAAAAGGCAGATTCTGCAAGGCTAGTGTTCTGTTATGATTCGCAGATCTTGAACGATACGCAGGTAGTCCAGACGGCGAGGGATTTTGAGGGCTGGGTCTATGCCCTTGCCGGTGGTCATGATGTGACTATAGGTCGCTTGAGCTTGGAGACTGGTTCGGCCAAGGCGGCACAGTAGCTGATAGGATCATCTGGGATACAATAGATCCATATGCCAATTTACGATCATTTGACTTATCTTAATATTACGTACTTGAGTTTTCAGCTGCACTACGCATGCTATGTTAGTTGGCAGTGTAAAAGTAGTAGTACGTAACAAGGGCTGGTACATATATATACCCTAGTTTTTTGGCCTTTTTACAGATACATTAACTAAACAACGCTTATATACATATTATTTCACCAACGTCCTTTTACCAGGGAGCATCTTCCTGTCTCGCTATATAGCGCTTCTCGGGGTTCCCCCGTACCCATTCTGCAACCATCTTCTGTGTGCGTCGTTCGTTCTCGCGCTGTGTACCCCCTTTTCCAAACAAGCCGCCCAAGATGTCGCCGATGGTCGAACTTACGCCATATGCATTGGCTGGCGTACCAGCGTATATCATACCATCAACCCCTGCCCCGCCTAACTCCTGTATAATGGCTATGTCGCGAGGCAGAAGGGTCCATCCGAGCGTTCGGCCATATGCCTGAGACCGAATGCCTTCTAGCAGCTTCCGCTTCCTCTCGCCCCGAATGTCTAAGTCGAACGAGAAGAGGCCGCAAGAATATACGGTCTTATTCTTCGTGAGTGGAGGCTCTACCATCCGGAATAAGGACAGGACATCATCTCCGGCCTCGCAATCAATCCCAAGAGCTTCATTGCTGTTCAGGGACTGCCCTAGCAATTTGATCGGCGCGCTGCTGGACTTAGAGATGCCATATAGCACTCTCACTCCGACAGGCTCCAGTAACTCGCGGGCCAGGTCCTGCAACCCCAAGACACTGCAGGACCGCTCGATCGGGGGACATTCATCCGCGTTCTTGATGTCGAGCCAAACAAACGTGATTACTTTTCCCGCTCTCCGCTCTGCGGCGATGGCTTCAAACATTTTACGCATGCTGTCGCCTGAGCTGAGAAACGGGATGCCATCGTGATCAGCGCGCCAGCCACCTGCGTAGGCTCTGGCATCAATCTCCATCGCGTTGGCGCCGTCGTTAACCGCGGCGACGACGCCACCAACAGTCAGTGTCCGATGAGAAATGATGTAAAATGGTTGAGGGGACATCAGCTCGTTTTCCGTAGCATCTTTGCTGGGGAATGTGAGTTGGTCAGGTTGGGATTCCATTACCCATTGCGTTGAGTCTTGACTTGGGTTTGCCTGGACTTGGCTGATTACAATGAAGCCCGCTAGGGGAATGGACGTGAAAAGAGTGCAGAGACGCATTTTGGTATTGTACAAGTTTGACGTATGAAACGGGAGAAACTTGTGAGCCTTTGCTGAAATGCCCACTCTCGGGATGCTGTTCCTATGTATAATATACACAGGTGTGCGCCCCAGGTCTAAGTTAGCAGGTCACAAACAAACATCATCTTTGAAGATTCAAAGTAGGAGCCAGTCTAAAGGTCAAAACTATTCGGGGGGACGTGATAGATGCGTCACTTGACCATCAATCCGCAATCCAAAACAATAGTGCTGTGACTTCAGCGAGATTGAGTCTAGCGGTAACCAGATACCCATGAGTACTCGATGAATTGACAGGCTATCTGGTCTAGAATCTAAGCTGGCTCGAAGCGCCGAAGTGATGGAAAGTGGCTGGATTGAACAGGCTGAATACCGTTTGTGATTTCGTCACGAAACCTTTTACTACGCTCGATCTATTACAGCCTATCCGCAATGGCGTCGGGGGCATTGACGGGAATGAGCTTAGCCGCTGGCGAGTACAGGCTGACGTAATCGACATTTTCTTTCTAGCCAAAGTCAGAGGCTAACCACATGTGAGTGATCTATGCTCAATTAAGCATGAAGGGCCTTTTAGCGACATCTACTAGGCCTAGCGGTTACCGGGGGTTTCTTCACTGACCTACTAGATTGAGCCCCCATGAAGTCTATATGTTTAGATCTTACCTAATTCTATCCTTGATAGTAAACTACTTGTCACTTTAGTTCCTGAAGCGTCGCGGATATCAGAAGTAACACAATCGCAACAGCCAACTGTGATCTTCTTGTAGCCGAAATAGACCCCGACTAGACCCCGACTCTATGCCAGGGTTCGGTGCAAGATATACTCATATCCGTTCTAGACGAGTATTCAGACAAGCTGAAGGTAGCCCCCGGTCCCTGCTGATCCAAGAGTAAGTAGGTAACTCGAAAAAAGAGGACGTATTGACCGACTCAATTAAGCGACTACGCTACATACAGAAGTTGCGCTGTAACAATTGTAATTTTTTTTATTAAAAAAAAGAATAACTTTAACTCCCGGAGGGTACATATTTCATGTTCTCTTTATAAGCCTATAAGCCTTTTCTTTTATAAAATTTATATAACATGTACGATATATACAGTTTGTGTGGCGAGTATGTGTATAGCGTTAAATATCTACTAGTCAACCACGGTTCTCTCTTTTTCACTAGTTACTCTCAGGTGAACAAGGGTCGGCTACGCTCAGCTTGTGTGTATACTCCTTTCCAGAACAGGCTTCATCATGTTGCAATCACCCCTGAGCTGAATTGTAATTATTGGTAAGATCATTCGGCTCTCGCATATCGATTCTATCACACATAGGCTGAAAGTAGAGAGGTTCGTCTCAATGGCCATCATGTGATGTTGATGGGGCCAGGCATATATAAAGGTCGAAATATCGCCAGTCGTGGGATAATTCTCTTTAGTCTTCCAACCACACACGAACTACATTTGTATCCTGCATAGAGTTCCGTCTCATTTACAACTCCATTCACTCTGTTCAACCTTAGCCATCATGAAGTTTCAACTAGTTACTCTCTTGGCTGCCGCTGCCACTGTCACCGCCTCGCCATGGAGTAAGTTAGTATCCATTTCCGTCCCATTATGAAATGCTAATTGAACTTCTATAGGCAACTCAGAGGTAGAGGAAGTCGTCTTGGCCATGTTCAAGAGCAGTGATGCGCCAAGCGGCCATGAGCGTAAGTGATCACCATTTATATATAACACACAAGACAAAGAAAGTTGTGCCGTACTTGGCACCACTGACTTGCCGAGGAGCAAAAGCTAACATGGGTAACAGAGGCTTCTACGGTTGACTTCCAATGGGATCCCGAATCAGTTTCCGTGGAGTCCTACAATCCTCTCGCCAACACCAGAGAGGTCTGTTTCTGGTCTGGAACCGCGCCATTCTGCGAGGGCGCGTGCCCTAACAACTGGTCTGAGAAGAAGAAGGACAAGTGTGGTGACGGCTCTTGCTGTGTAACCGGCAAGAAGAGTCAATGCTGCCGCACTTTCAATCTTGACAACTGCTATTGGAGTGGCACGGCGCCTCTATGCTCGGGCAGCTGCAATGCAATTAATGAGTACGAGCTCGAGCGTAGTGGCTGCGGCGATGGAGAGTGCTGTCTTACGGGCAGCAAGGCAAAGTGCTGCAAGCCTGCTTAGATGGTTGTATTTATATGTATTGTCCCATTACTGTTCGACTTAGCCGGCTACCAAGATTCGATTCTAGACATCACTGTTAAAAATCCAATACACTTGTTTTCGATTTTGATGTTTTTCTATTTCTAATAGAGAATAAGGCCGCTATAAGTATAGGCATTCCATACTGACTCTTTCAGCTCATGGTTTAGATGTCCTTTGTTTATTGAGATTCTAAACTAGAAAGTCATAGATTAGAATTTAGAACCCCCTGGCGTGCTTTCTACTAACCATTGCAATGCATCAATCTTCCTTTCTCGGGTAACATAACCTATGTTAGTGGTGATCCTCGCATCAAAACTAGGAAGTGGAATATTTATAATCTTCTCTGGCCCTAGGTGGTAGGAATCCATTTAGCGTTGAGAATACGACTAATTAAGATATATGTTGTTTGTCAGATGCATTGCTTGAATGGACATGCCTACCTACGTCTGAGCCCCTTGGCCCCCTTCCATTCGACCTTCGCTATAGGCATTGGGAGCTGATTCTCTCATTCATTTGAGACTGTGTTTGTAACTCTGTACCCCTGTGCCCAAATCTTTAATGTGGCAACTGAGACCGAACTCCAACTCGTCGACTTCAACGTTGTGTATTTTAAGCCTTCAATACTATTGTAGTACACCATATTCATTTCATTTCAGATAACTCATTATAGACATCGAAGACACGATGAAAAGAATTCCCAAAAAAATTGAATTTGCACGTCCCACTAGACACGGATAGCGTCGCTGCGAATCTCGCCTCCGTTGTTATATATGCGATGAATCGCTCACTACACGCAAAGTATGACGATACACGCTTAGCCCCTCTGTGAAGTGCTTCAGCTATTCGTGGCTATGAAGCTTAACCCCTACACCTCACAAACTGGGGATCACCTGGATGATAGGAAGGTTTCAGAAAAATGCTACGCTACCGGTAATAATAGAGTCTTCACCTTGTAGTCAAATCTTGAGGGCTTCGGTGTGAGAATGGCAGGTGGTGAGAGACACAACCATATAGGTTGTAATTGATATTATAAGTAATTTCATACCGTACCGCAACACTATTAAAAGTAGAAGATTGTCAAGGCTAGAGCTTCAATCATTTGTAGTTAAGTAGTATTCTTTGTTTTAGCCATCTTCACTGCCCTTAGGATGGGACTACCTTGTAAAAGCCATATGCTACCTTAGAATCCAGATAACACGCGACAGTGGATCTAACGGACAGGTCCGATGTGAGGGCCATTGACAGTTCCGCCAGAGCTCGCTCCGGCTTCGCGGCTTTCGACCGTGTTCTTGCCAACACGCCGGCAAGGAGGCTTCTGCCCTCTTCATATCTCTGCTGTTTTCGCAGGAGACGCCCGTAGACTTCCACCAGTTCATAGTCGGAGAACGTGAATTCAATCTTACCCGCATTCAATTGCTCTAGCCTCGTGTTGAGCTGCTGCACTACTGTCTCCTCTGCTTCTCCGAATCTCCCCTGCGCCATCAAACACGTGGCCATGAGTTGATGCCATACCCTAAGCAGGAAGTGCTCATGCCCGATCCCCCTGACAAGCTCGCTAGCGCAGGTAGATAGTAACGCCTCTGCCTCGACAGGCAGGCCTCGATCGGTCTTGATGGCGCCAAGAACAAGCTGCTTCCTGGCAAGCATAGTCCCTGTAGAATCGAGCGAGTCGTCGATGTAGCCGTAGACCTTCTCAGCGTCATCATAGTTACCCACACGATAACAACACGGCCCGGCCGTACGGGCCATGCACGCCGCATACATTTTGTCAAATCGACTGCGCTGCTCAAAAGTTTGCAGAAACATTGAGCAGTGCTCCGATGTCTGCTGTCGGTGCCCGATGCTCTTCAGCCTGAGGGCACGCCGCATTGCTAGCATTGCGTCGGGGATAACCCAAGCCGCCCCCACCCCCTTGCTGTTGATGAAATGATAGAAACCATCTGCTCGACGCAGAGTACCGGGGTCGATCGAAAAGGGCACCCAGGAGTCGACCGCGATGATGCAGGCCCCGAGCTTTTGGAGCTCAGTGGAAGCCAGCAGTCCTGGTATTGCATTCACATGCTCCAAGCAGATAAACAGATATGGGTAGATGGCCTCGGCATCTCTGAATTGAGATAGATCATAAGCGTTGATTAAGGCATGTAGCACTAGACAAATGGCAGCACGGCAATTTTCGAACCTCTGGGTGTCGCTCTGTCTTTCCCGAAGCCAGAAGTGGACGAGGGGGTGAACAGAGATGCTCTGTGATTCCTTCTTCTGACGCACGAGCGAGAACGACGTTAACCTTCCGATTGCCTGCTGGACCCTGATTTTCGAAACCTTCAGCTCATTACACATGGTCCCGACGATCTGCGAGTAGTCCAGACGCGTTTCAACGAAATCGAGAAAATCTCGTAAGAACAGCCTTTGACTAGACTCTAAGTCTTGCGTAAGAGGGCACAATAGCGCGAGCGGGACATCATCGGAATGGAAGAACGCCGCCACGTCGAGTAACTGTGAAGCTAGTGTGTCTATCTCCGACACTGCTGCAAATGAAATTTCCCAAGTCGTGAATACGGTCTCCTCGTAACACCAGACTGCCTTAGGGGGTTTGTGGCGAAGAAGATGCCCACGACTCTCCCCGTAAAGATCCATGTACCCATCAAAACCAAGATTCTGCTCTGAGATATATGCACCTGCCTGGTCCAGCGCCAGGGGCAAAAATCCTAGGGCCTCGGCTAGTTTCTTTGCAGCAGTCTCACTAGTTGCCGCTGGTATACCCGAACATCTATGTAACAGCTCAACGGCATCGCTACTGTCCATGACATCCACAGTAACTGAATGACCCAATCTCTCAGCCTGCCTGCGGCGGCTTGTAATAAGGATATCGCCCCAAGGAACCTTAGGGAAAAAGTCAGTCACATCGAAACTATCGAGGTCGTCTACGTTGTCAAAGATAAGGAGCCATCTTGGCGCATCGTCGCGAGAAAGCCATCTCAGCAAAGCCAATGCCAAAGGAGGCATCGGATCTGCCGATTCGAGCGCGCCAGTCTCGGGGTAAAGCCCTAAGAACTTGGCGATCCGCGTGAAAGACTTCAGTAGCTCATCACGATTTATTGCGAATATCCAGAGCACAGTAGAGTAGCGGGCACTAGCGTAAGATTCATACGCAAAGGCTGTGGCAATCTGGGTTTTTCCAACCCCACCCAGACCTGTCAGAATGAGCCGTTTCTGTCCTAGAAAGTCGTCCAAGTAGAAATTCTTAATCCTCTTTATGATATTCGCTCGGCCCGTAAAGAGAGGATTGGAGCTCACTGGGACTAAGAACGACCGTCCCAGAGTTTGCCCGTTAATTGGTACCGTGCTGGTATATTCTATAGAATAGTAAGCCTAACATTCCTCAAACCACCACTCGGTAGGGTCTCTTGACTTCTCTCACCGGATGGTTGTGCCATATCTAGTATATCTATACTCTCGGACCGTGCACGCTGGCTTGGGATTGTAGGCGAGTACAATTGAACGGTTGGAAAGCTACCACCATCGTTTCTGGGGGCAGACTGAACCGCTTTGGAGATGGTTCTCTGTCACACATCAGTGAAACCTCTTCTAATCCATGGGTGAAATTTACCTCGAGCTGCAAAGCTGATTCCTTCAATGCTATGATCTCCCCTAGCCTATTGTCCTGCCCAGATAGGACGAGATCTATTGCCCTTAGAGTTGGACACTTGTTTGGTCGCCACGATTGCTCGTTTCTTTCCGATGTTTCCTTCATTATGAGGTCCTGGAGCTGGGATGATATTTGGTCCAGAGTCTGCTGGATGCTCGGCATTTCACGGAAGGCATTTTGGGCACTGAGCGATAGATCTAGAATGCTTTGATCTACGGTGCTCA
This sequence comes from Nemania bipapillata, assembly GCA_029590615.1. Lineage (NCBI taxonomy): Eukaryota > Fungi > Ascomycota > Sordariomycetes > Xylariales > Xylariaceae > Nemania > Nemania bipapillata. The sequence goes on from JAPESX010000888.1 coordinate 7,833, forward strand.
GCAGCTTAGAATTGGCTACGGCAATGCAAAGAAGTAGTGCTCTTTTGCGTTCTTTAATCTGATGTAGTAGTTCGACAATCTGGGTTTCTTTCGCAAGGCCGCATAGCATCTTCCAGTATTGGCGCACTTTACCGATACCGTGGGCTGGAGACAGAGACTCTAGGACGGTAATCAGAGAATGGGCATCTTGAATAGTGCTTTCTAGGATCGACTGGATATGCTCTGTATCAAGTTGCTTTGTTGATTCTATAACTTTGGCGATTTGAATGAGCTGCTGCACGCTATGCAATCGCTTTGACAAGATATGTGGATGGTCCCGAACCTGCTGGCATATATGGGAGATTTGAGCCACTATGCGAAGACCTAAGTTTGCAACCTGAGCCGCGCTTGCAACGATTCCCAATATCTCAACACCTGACATCACGTAGAGTATGGGGTTTCTTGCGGATAAGGAAATCTGCTGTGCACAAGATTTTCTATTTACAGAGAAGACTCACTGTAGAGAAGGCTCACTATCTATTAGACCTTAATCCCCAACTGTTGGAACTGAGGCTAGCGGTCAAATATTCTAGATACCTTTGGACCCAATCATCAACCTGAGTCGGGCTACATTGTCATGTCGGGGGATGAAGGAGGCAATATACGCCACCAGAGAGAACACCCCTCTTTCTCTCCGAGAAAACAGTAGGAAGAAGGTGCGTCACCGGGCTGCACGTTTCGATTGGCTCTCAGAAGCCTACAATCCGCCTGTGCTGCATTATCGGCACCACCATTGTTAACATTGGTGCTGCGGGCTGCCAACCATGCTTATTGTAGGACTCGCGGGGATATTTTTTATGACGTCAAACTCTCTATTAAGGGATAGTATAGGAATAAAGTGGCTGTCTGAGGCTTCTAGCAATCGTATATTTTCAAGGCTGGGCAGTACATTGAACCTCCGGGAACTTGCTGTATTAATCGTACCGCTTGGGGTTATAAGAAATAGAGAGCGTGTAAGCGCATAAGTCATAGTGTAACCAATAGGCTATCAAGTAAAATAATATTTAAAAATTGGAAAATGATGGTACGAGATGAGAAGACTCATAATGAGGGGTATCCTGAGTGGGTATTTTTCAGAATGGGAATTGTCATCATGCCGCTAAAGGGGGGTTTTACATCACAGCCTGCTATCACAGGCAGACTATAGGCGTTTAATAACAACCCTACTCAGGATGGCCACATCAGTAAACCGCTGCGGACGAGAGGCATAATCTCTTAATTTACCACAGCCCAACAGCCCGTTATTATTAACTTAGAATAATCCGCGTTATGCTACTATTCCCACAGCTCGTTAAAATTAAAAAAAANTTAAAAATTCTCTGATGAAACCTATCAGTAGACATAAAAATCGCCTGTTATAGCCACTGTAATAGCAGGATAGCTACCAAAAGGAGTAGCCTTGAAGCCCATCTACAAGAGGTCGCTGATACCCTACCCCGACAGTATCCCCAGCCGACCTCGAACTTTATTTTCAAACAGTTTATTAGCAACAACAAGGATAAAAAGAAAAGATCATAGTGGCGCTGCCTAGAACGACATATTCGCTAGCAATACTGTTGCATCGTACATGTATATGACGGCCAGCAAGAGGAGGAAATGGTTACTTGACCTACATCATACCCCATGCAAAACTACTTTGGGTTGGCCCATGACCCTAAAACTTTGGCGCTGCCCAAATGTTACGCTGCCACACCCCTGCCCCCATTACCATGATACGTACTTGCTCACCGGAATAATCAAATCTATGCACTGGACTTCCTTGTGGCCATATGACCACAATCCTTCATTCAAGGTGATAGTCGGGCATGCCGTGGTCCGCCTTTCTTGCTCGCATTCCATGATGGAGAAGGGACAAATAAGCCATATTTCAATCATGTCTCAACTCCATCAAGGCAACGTCTACATTAAGGAGCCTAAGAACCATAAGGCTCAGGAGTCGACGACAGAATTAGACCATGTGGTCAAGTACTCCTTATTAATAACTTCTTGGCTTCACCAAATCATCATGCCTCATAATGATGAAGAGTAGCTGCCTACACTCTCCATAGCTGGCTTCTTCACCGTACGTCATCAAACCGGTCAAGTTTGTGCACTTTCGCGCCCTTGCTAAAGAATATAAGGCTTACCTGAGCGGCAGAACTGGCTTGTGATATGTGGGCATGCATTGCATATAATTGAGACATGTAGTGATAAATTTGTGCAGTGCAACTCTAACTCTCCCGTCTACGACTCTGAATAGAAGCTGCGATTACTTGCATAAAGACATAGTCGGCTGATAATCCTACCGATCTCCGTGCAAAGCTGCACAATGAGCATGATCAACTCAGTCTCTAGATTTTAGCAAGGAGTAGTCGGAATATGCATTTCTTAGGTGGTAAGACATATATTGAGACACCGCCTTGTCTACATTACAGGCCCAGGATCGGCTAAAATTAGATCGTATATTGTTATCAATATTTTGCCTTGCCGCTCATGAATGGGCCGGCAATTATAGCTTTCCCATAATTGAGTGTTTATTGATGTTTTTGTCTGCCTTGTTCACATAGTGTCTATAATTATTATCCACCGATTGTATGGCTGTCGCCAGTATTCCATCACGAAATCCATATGTACGACTTCATTTCATTATACTAGTTAGGATAATGATGTAAGTGCTTTTTATATTTAGCAAAACGTGACAACTATAAGAAAAGAGAAACAAGCTCAGGGCCAAGGAAGTATGAAATAGGAGTCTAACCGGGCCACAGCGAACCCGTTACTTCTATATATACATCATCTCGACTTCACTAGCTCATTTAATCCCCTTCCTAGCATTCTTAAGGATAGACTAATTGTTCTCGCCACCTTCTGTGCCTTGAGGTTCATCGCCATCTTCTGTGCCTTGGGGTTCATCGACTTGCTGTACGCCTTGAAGTGCATTGGCCCAATCTTCTAGTTCAGACTTGGTGTATTGTTCGATGGCGTTTGCGCTAGTAGCACTCGGCCAAATCAGCTTTCCATCCTTCATAGCTGACAAGGGTTTGGTGGGACCAAAAACCACTTTGTCAACACGTAAACTTGGACTGTTTGGCGTATACGCATGTGCTGTGCCAAACTTTCCCAACAAGGCGAGGGATGTAGTTTGGAAGGATGGCGTCAGATGGTCAGCGTCCTGGAACCTTTGACCTCCACGAGTTGTCGTAGCGTGAATGCCAGCATGACTAGAGATTAAAGATTAGAATGTCCAAGGAATTTGAGTGTTAACTAAATAGACAAGGCAAGGCAAAATACCGAATTAGCAAGGACTGGACATTTTCGCCCATTCTCCGTGCTGCTTCATAATGAGAAGCTATTAGGTCCCGACAAAGCCTAGCAGATCTAGGTTTCGGGATTTTCCAGATGACTTCAACGGTGACCATGGTGAACAGATCTAGACTCTATCGAATGGACGTGGATTCTGTAGTTCCGCAGGGTCATGATGCTGGGCCATAGCCTCGATATAAATACTGATAAGATGGGCAGCCCATTTCTACAGTGCGCTTATGGCCCCCAAAATCCAACCAAGGGTCCGCGCTGTGCAACTTTTAAACGGGACGAAAAGGATGCATTAGCCATGCACTTATATTCGAGGGCGCCCAATATTGCTACCTATCCCCTACACCACACCATCAGGCATGATCTGACATACCCATGCATGACACCCAAAACAGTAGAAATACCAGTTGTAGGAGCGTCACGAGGCGTGTTATAGCCAATCGAACTAGAGAAGGCTTGGATGACTCGCTTCCAGATGTGCTACTATGTACCCCAGGGTCACCATAGCATAGATACGAGGTTTGCTGTGGAAAGGAGGGAAAAGGAGACCTACGGACCCTTAGAAGCCCAAGAGAATTATTCGCTGAATAGAACTAGTTTGTTCAAGGTCGTGATTATAGTCAAGAGATTTGAAATCATCCCTAGCGAAGAAAGTATAGTAACCCTTTAAGACTATTTGAGCGTTTAGGCCATTGAGAGTATAAAAATATTAGTTCAGTGCCATCTCGTTTCAAGCCCTGCTGTCATAGCGCTTATAATAGTATTTAAAATTAGGACTCTTTATTTCTCTACATGTATTCTGGTTATCTAGGACCAATACCAAAAGGTCAGAATCATAGTCTTGCTGCCTAGTTGGCAGGGAATGCACACTGCATGTATGTGATTTATTTGCTGGTGACAGCGGGATAGTGCGAGATGACAGATGCGCACTGTAGATAACTGTCCTCGCAACCGTGTCAGCAGCTGTCAAAGCGCCAACCAATCCCGAAGCCTTATAATTCTAGATCAACGTATAGCTTAAGAGACCATTGATCTCTCATATAGATTTATCTCCTCATGTATCGTACATTGCCTGCACGTATTATTACCACAGGGAAGATCCATCCAGGCTCTGCGTGCATCAGATCCCTTTGCCCCCGCTATCTTTCACACTTGAGCCAGATGGCTCAAAGCAGAGAATCAAATCATTCTCAAACGGAATACCCCCAGTATGCCCCCGTCGAAGATACGGAGCGGATAGATGACTACAAGATTGGAGGCTACCACCCTATTCACATAGGCGATCGCCTAGGTTCTAACGGCCGATTCAACGTTGTCCACAAGCTTGGGTTCGGCGGCTATTCTACTGTCTGGCTCGCACGAGATGAGGCGCTAGGTCGGTATGTGGCGCTCAAAGTTGCCGTTGCGGCAAATAACCATGCAGCCCGCGAGCGCTCTATTATACAGGAGTTGGAAAAGTCACTGGGGAACCGGCGCAACATCAGTGTACCTGGGCTACATGCTACGTTTGCTCATACCGGACCTAACGGGGTACACGAATGCCTAGCCACCGACCCGGGCATGTGTAGTCTAAGTAGAAGCAAGTCTGCTTCCGACGGTGTCTGGCTTTTTGACCTTGCCGTGTCTCGCAAAATGACTGCTCAGCTCATTCGGACAACCTCATTCTTACACTCTCAGGGTATTGCTCACGGAGGTGTGATCCCCATCTCTTGAGACTGGTTTTCAATATAGAAACACTAACTTGGAAAAGATCTTCATCTAGGCAATGTTCTTCTCAAGCTCCCGGCTTTATCTATGCCTGTTGATAGCCTTTATGCCAAATTTGGGGAGCCAATCAAGGAAGATGTAATTCGGCTAGATGGCGCATCTCTCTCTGCACATGTGCCTCAGTATGTAGTTGCCCCCGCTTGGTTTGGAAAGAGCTGCGAGAATGTCACACTAGCAGATGCGGAAATCCTCCTAACAGATTTCGGAGAATCCTGGAAACCTGCTGATACACCACGCTACACGCTAAACACTCCAGCTTTGTATCGACCACCGGAGGCAATGTTCGCTGAGGCCGAGCAGCGTCCCATTAGCTTGGCCGCGGATATATGGA
>JAPESX010000889.1:0-13250 GCA_029590615.1 Nemania bipapillata
ACGGCATCACCTACACGCTCGACCCCATCGTATCCGGACAACCCACCTCCACCACAACCGTGCTCGGCGGCGAGACGGTGACGATTGGGCCCGATGGCGTGAGCATCGACACGTGGACGCTGGACCAGCCCTATGCGTCAACGACGACTATCACGCCAAGAACCGGCCTGAGCATGACGCTTCCCGCTGCCACGGCCGCGAATGCAAATACGCCAAATAGCGGGCCGTCCTTGGCCCTGAGGCGGCCGCGCTGGGCGCTGACCGCTTGTATAACCACGGTTGCTGGCCTTCTAGGGGCTCGACTCCTCTGAAGTTTTGCTTCGGTTTGATTCCTCCTTGCATTGTGGATAAATAGAGGCGTTTCCCATTTTGCGGCGCGCTGGCGTATCGGTTAGGCTCCTGGAAGGAACGGTCACTCTAAGTCGCCATGACTTATCGGGACTTGTCTGTACATACATATTGAGGTAGGCATGATGCAGAATAAAAATTACCCAAAGTGGAAAATGAGCTAGTTCTAAGCTAGAGATTGGCTCCGGCGGGTTAGAGCTGAAAATACCTACCTCGGCGGTGCTGCCTAGATAGTACGTGGAATTTTTTTAAGGTTATTTCAAGTGTCTTGGCCGTGCCACGCTATACTGAAAACTACATGTACTTCCTTCTGTACAAATGCAGGCACTTCAAGCTAACAACGTGCGAATTGATTTTTCTGATCATAGCTTGATCCGACTTACTGGGAGCCCCCAAGTTGGGTTATTATTCCAAGTATCATATACGGTACCATACATATGTAACTACCTAGCTATCGTGATCTTTGGTAGGCAATCTACATGTATACTGTCGGCATGTAAAGTACGGTTACCAGTCAAAAAGTAGGTATTCAGCAAAATAGGAACCGTAAGTATTTAGGCCTACTAGATGACGATTTGCGGATCACCAGTTTAGATGAGTGGGGATAAGAACATTTAAAGTTGATCACGAAACATGAAACTGAATACTTATTACCTTAGGTACTTGAGAACAACTGCAACATCCTGCGCCTGGTTTGCTCTTCGATATACATGTACTTACGTATGTGAAGTGGCGCTTGTATGCATCTATATCTATACCAGGACCCTAGGTAGATACCTAGGTATGGGGGTCGTTCACAAGGTAGGACAGCTAGCCACATGGCATTCCCACTCCAATGGGAGCGCGAATGCGCGGTCCTTCTCAGCTTGACCGTTGGAACTACCTACCTATTGTGCTACCTACAAGTCCCTTACCTGTATGTACATATACGCCAACATGGATACGACCTTGTTATGTTGTTGTTAGTTTTAGGTACCTAGTAGTTAGACTAGTGCCGCGCAGGGCCTATTTACTATGCTGTCCATATATGTATACGTACACACTAAACGCCGCCAGCAAGGGTCCTGCTTCATTGCTCGTACGGAATACCTACAATATCATGAACTCGGCTGCCAATAGCGCCGGGTGAGCCGAGTCCGCTAGATCTGACTCAGGGTCTCGCTGATAATAGAGGGCGAGCATCGTCCCATCTACTTGACTGCTAGATTATTTACACATACGTATTGAGCAGCCTAAAGGTCCTACCTACTGTTATATACCTAGTAGATTTCCATACAGGACCACTAATATGTATACAGTGTAAACTATATTTTTGAACACTGTACCTGTCCAAGAACAATTATTCAATGAGTATTAATAACGAAGATAGGACAAAATACAAGTATGATCTCTCCATTTAGCCGCTATCTACAGAGTATTATACTCCAGGTTTAGATGGTTCATCTTCGAAGCATAAGCTACATAGTAAAGTCGCTGAAATCTTAATATCTTAATGTAGCGAGTACAGTGTCGTGCTGACACTCACCACCTACAGTAGGTACCCTACTTAGCAGACAACGAAGAATAGGTATGTAGACCTGAAAGTTGCATAATCGCAGGGTACATACAAGTATAATTAATACCTTTATTCTCAGATAAGTATGAGTAAATCGGTTCACCTACAAATACCTACTACCTACATCCTAGTGATATAGTAGGTATCAACAGGTATGTACTATTATACAGGTGGATACACGCATGCTCTTGCTGACCCAGAACCCAGCACCCGAGCACCCGAGCACCCGAGGATCCCTCTATGAGTCTATCTACATGTACCTACGTAGACACTTCTAGCCTCTATCGCCTTAGGTACTTACTTGTGCTTCCCTACCTTGATGCCTCCCTCCCTCCGTTCCTTCCTCGGTCTCAGCTTAATCAAGTGAAACTGCAGGTAGAATGGGATGGTAATGGTAATGGTTAATGATACCTGTACATACTGTAGTATGGTAGGTATTCGGAAATCGGCAGGATAGCCTATGCGAGCGCTTGTGGTCTGGATGGGACTCGATCGCCCCCGATACCGCGCTCGCCAATTCCGGCATTTTGGTAGATAGATTAAGCCCGTGTCTGGGCACCAATGGGAATCTTGTCATGCAACCCCACCCTTCTACTCTCTCTTCCCTTCCCCCTCTTGCCAATCATTCCATCGAGTATATTCTACACTCTATTCTCGGTAAATAATGCGATGGTCCTTTTTTAGTTTGTACGTGCCAATAGGCAGTATTCCTATACATCACGACGTTCGTTTCTCTCTCCCTCTCTCTTTTTATCTTTATCTTTTATGATCATTCTTGTTCTTATTTTTATTCTGTCTTTCTTTCTTTCTTTCTTTCTTTCTTTCTGTCTTCCCAAGTAACTACAGACTATAGCCAGCCGCTTATGATCCAAAAGGTAGGGAGGGAGAGGGAGAGAAGACACGAGGGACAAGGAGGGGAAGGGAATGGTGGTGGGCTCGCATCGGGATTGGAATAGTACATACAGTAGGTAGCGGTAGGCTTCTTCCGCGCCCTCGATGCATTCACTCATCCACTTGATAAATTAATATGAAGAGTTTCGATGCACTCGTTGGGTAATACACTACGCCTCGACTCGCCTCGACTCGACTTCCCTCTGCTGGCCCCAGCCGACCGACCATGCCGTGCCGGGAGGCGAAGCGGTCTATTTCCCAGTCCTGGACTTGCAATCTCGTTAGTCTATACATGTGTTTCCCAGCTGTGATCGTGTATTCCGTTGTTATAAGTATATTGCTTGATTGACGGGTGTGGAAGGTGGCCCGAAGCTCGCATCGTGGAGTTCCTATGCTGAATGAACACCTGTCGGCCACCCTGCTTCTACTTGTACTTGCCTGTCCAACGGGACTGAGGTCGTATTAGTACAGTCCTGGCAGTTTCGGGACCGTGGCAGAGGCTGTGGTTTTGAGTCGAGGCATCGCACGCTACTGACTATAAACACTGGTGAGCGCTTACTTACTTACTTACTTCCAGTACATACGTATTTCTAGCTTGATACCGTTCATATCCCATTTCCAAGCCATCGGGTATATATATTTGTATATATATATGTGTGTGTGTGTGTGTGTGTGTGTGTGTGTTAGGTATGTGTTAGTGCCCTACCTAGGTAGGTAGTGTAAGGGTTTTATTACTTTGTCTCTCATGGTAGGCGAGTTTGAATCTCTTGTTTGGCAGGAATGATACGTGTTACTTGGGTCCTCCATATCGAGCCCAAAGCCCAGGAAAGCTTTTCACCGTTAGAAAACATCCGTACATGTATAACATGCCTTTTTCATTAAATCCTACCCATCGTGCTGGCGTTATACGAGCGATAAGCTATGGCAGAACAAGGGTCACAGAGCGAACGTCCGGCCGATGGACTACGGTCACTTGGAAAGTTGGATCCTATGAAGGAGTGCAACATGCTCTAACCGTCATTATCATACTAGCTTAATATCTAATCTAAGCTAGGAAGAGTTTTCCATATCAATATTAGAATATTGGTCCCACTACTTTAAGCTTGGGGGGGGAGCGAGTAGGCGGAGGTGCTTCCTTCCCTTGTCCTGCAGAGGTGAAACTATCCCCTACTGCTTTTTCCCTATAGAAATAAGAAAGGCCATCTTTTTCTAGTGACCACTTGCTAATCCGGCTCCTAAATAGCGATCATAGTATTAGGCGAATAAATGCAACTAGCTAACTCTAAGTTCTAGAACAAAGGTGTAAATTAGCATGGTAGATGTCATCACTTTAATGGCTTGTGTAGGAGTTTAGCATGATATATCATGCCTGTTTATTCTATAGATGGACTATGAGCCTCAATATCATTGATTCCCAGGCCCCCCTAACCCAGTTGGAAGGACTCTACTCTTTGTACAGACATAATGCGTTTATACAATAGATCCTAGGGCCCGAGCAGCGTACCTCCTGCGACTTCATCACCTAATAGATAACTTATAACTTCCGTGTCGAGTTTTCTCTGCAATGTCTTCATTATTTAGCTGATGAAACACCTTATTTATTATATTCCCTCCCGAACGGCCCACGGTATGTCGATCATGTGGGGTATTGATTTTTCATGCTTTCTCCCCCGTGATCCTAGTCGTTGATACTGAGATCCAACAGCGACTCTTGTCTGAGGAGCTTAGATATATAGTAAGCATACCTGTGCTAATTACCCATGGCCTTAGTTATGTCCCCTTTACCATACCTCCTCCCAAAATACGATTTTTTTATGAAGTGCTGCCTTCGCCTCTTCGCGATTAGTAGCCACCCCCCCCTTGACCATACAGTCATACAAAGCAAGCCTGACGGCTTCAGGCATCTTTCCAGAACTGCCACACAAGCAAATAGCAGCGCCTTTGAGGAGTAGCCTGCAAACCTCTTCGTAGTGCTCTAGGAGACGGTGTTGGACATATATCTTGGAGGGTTGGTCTCTCGAGAAGGCTGTGATAACACGAATGGATAGCTCTCTCCACTCAGCCTCAAAGAAGAAGTCTGCAGTACGGTTTCGCCCGCCATAAAATAATAACACCTCTTCGTATTTTGTAAATGTCTCGGAGCTAGTAGCTAATAGCCGCTCATGGAGGAGGGCGCGAATAGGCGCGATACCTGTACCTGGAGCGATGATAAGGAGAGGCGTACAGGGTTCAGCGATGACTTCTGGGACGTTATTCTCCCGAAAGGTAATGTTGATTGGCGTGCCGGGGATAAGGGAAGCGATATACCTAGAGCACAGGCCCTGCCTTGTCTTGCGTAATACTGTCTTATATTTAACTAGGGCAACCACTAGATCCAACACCAAGTCATCCGGGTAGCTTATGTTCTTCATTAGGCGTCCGCCACTTGCAATGCTATACTCGCGGCCTCGTATGACTGGGAAAACAGATGGGACATGTTGGTAAGGTACTCGAACACTTGAAAAATCCTGCAGAACTTCGAGTATAGACCGGCGAGGTCGGGACGTATAATCCCAAAATTCATCAGAATGCCCGGGGTCTGCAAACTCTCTCAGTCTTTCTTGGTGTGTGGAATCTTCTGTGTAGCTGGCAATCTCGGCGAAGAATGAACGCCGTGGTATACAGGTGATGTCATAATTATGTGTGAGAAGATCCCGCAATGTGCTATTTTCTAAGGGATAACAGTTCCTGGGCTTCTCCCGGGGAATATCCGAGCTCTGGGCAACATGCCGAAATGGCCTATCAGCAACATCCCCCCATCCCATAAGGTCAATGAGGGTTTGAACATCCCGAGCGAAGTTTTTTGGATATATGACTGCCACGTCTCCTGGGTTTAATACAGGCAGGATAGGCATGCCTCCGTGGTTGCTCCTGCCGTGAACTCGTAGACTAATTTGTCGGACGTCTTGCCAGTGGGAATCGGGGGTTATTCGGATGATATTATCAACCATAGCATACCAAGAATTAGGTATAGGGAGCAATGAGGGAGAAGGACTCTCATTTGGGGTTTTCGAATTGTCGACAGAATATTTACCCGCAATATCTCTTAACACATCAGGTCTGTCGAGTATACCAATGCCACTCATTGAGTCTTCTACTGTTTTACTTGAACTCCGCGCGATCATGTGTTCGGTTGGCACCTGGTCTTCAACGTTGTGTTTATACTTTAGCTCCTGTGTGTGAAGAGAGGAGTTTCCCATGTAGCCAACTACTGCTGTCTCTGTGTCGAGCTTCCAACCGTCACCTCGGCGTTCAGTAAAGGGTCTTTCATGGAGAGTAGTGGTTCGACGGCCAGTGGTAATCCCGGAATGGTTACTGTTTTCAGGCCGACAGGTTATCCCAGCTACCATATTATTCCCTTCCAGCATCTCTCCATCTCGGGCGTCTATAGCTAGGCCATTTTTTACTAGTTCAATGGTGAATTTAGGGGTAAGATGCACATCCGGTGATATTGGTAACCACCCTGGAGCCAATGGCCACTCCTTTTCAAGATATGTCTTCAACGCGAGACACCATGATAAAAATGTTCCGTCAATGCTTTCAATATGTTAGTACTGTAGTATGGACTGGCTAGCAAGAGGAGGAACTTTCCTCCCTTGGGATTTGGGCCACTCCGGCCGACAACGAACAGGTCTCATAACTTGCTACTTACCCGTCTTCGTGACGCTCATCGGCCTCACCGCGGGGCAAGAATTCAACCGCACCGAGCTGCTCGAGGCGTTTGTGAAGCTTTCGTGCAGCCCAGTTGAACCTATGGTGAGAATGGCAAAGATTAGCAAGTATTAAGAGGCCGCGCATTTCTGGTAGCTAAATCTTATGTAGTCGAATGTAGGCAAAAAGGGGGTGTTCAAGGGGGGAGATAGGGAACTAGGAGAATTTATGGTACACACTGATAATATGAGCTGTCGCCAAGGCCGAAAGTGGTGAACTTGACCTGACGAAGACAGTTGGGCGGGAGGCGCTTTCGAAGGAGGTTCTTCCAGAACTTGCGAGCATTCTTGGGTAAGTCCCCTTGGCCAGTAGTGGAAACAACGAAGACAACGAGAGAATATCGCAGCAAATCAGTCTAGAAGAGAAAGACACGGTTAGCCATAGTCCCTGATTAAACGAACAAGGCAAGACAAAACATGATAGGGTAGGGGACAATTACTAATTGTAACTAATAACTGTGTGGGCAAGGGATGATAAAAAGCAACGAAATGCAGGTCAAAAATAACAAATGACTTGGTAGTGATGGCTCCTCGCTCATGGTGCCTCTTTTGGCTTACTAGTTCGACATCATTCATTTCTTCCAGCAGTGTCTGGAAGCGCAGCCTTCTCGCCATGCGTTCAACATCACTGGCCGACTCCTCGCTATTTCCCGTCTCGGATCCGTAGAGTATGAGCATCTTTCGACGGCCGAGAGTCGTACCTTCATTGGAGCAATCAGAGTTTTGCTTAGACTCCATAGTTGAGGTAGTGGTGGACGAGGTTGGTAACGCGCACACTTTGAGGCTAGAGGGTTGATGTTTTGTTCATGCCATTGACTTTTTTGTCATTGATTGTCGCTACTCGATGAGCGGCGCTTTGGTTTAAGGTATAAAACTTGAGGCCGCAACTACTAGCACTAGTTGCTTATGTTATGCATATCTATATACTTACAGGACTTGTCTGCTTATATAAGAAGTATATAAGTTAAAGTGCGACTACTCATGCGGGGGTGGATTAAATTATGTAGCAGCTTGATGTTTCAAGCGTGATCGGACCTATAGTTTATAATTGCCTGCCGACACGTTTATACAGGTAGAGGTGGGTATTATACTGTCCAAGCAATGCATACGGTAGGTAAGAATATACCTTGTGTAGGTACTCACCGAACAAAACGCGTCGTACATGTAGTACTTACGGTAGGTACTGACTGTGCCTACATCTCCCAAAGGCAAGTACCGTGGGTAGACTAGTAGACTACATACCTATGTAGGTAGGTAGGACCTACAACGACCTGAGCTATAGGTATTATGTATGTAGCTACTTTGAGGGTCATTGTGTTTCCACAATAGCCTTGAGGCTCAACACAACTTCCCACCTACCAAACTACAATTTCAATACTGTTGTTGTTGCTGTTGTTGCTGGATGGTTGATACCGATCATATATGATGGAAGAGAGGTAATAGATGAGGCTCCCCGGAGTCGGAGATGAAACCGTCGGCTATCCAAGAATAGAGCTATGTATATATCCATGATGTATATTAGGTATGTATGTATTATGCGTGTATAAGGTAGGCAAAGGATGGAAATGCGGGGTCTAATGAATAAAGATACGTAGGACAGAGCACCATGTATCCCGTGCACAGTACGCAGAATTTTTCCTCTGCTTGCTAGATACCTGGTGGTTGACATCATGCACGTAACACTCAATGATCTACAGTACGTATCTGGTCTAAGGTACGATAGGTACATAGGTATGGACGCATAGGCCGAGAACCTTTACTATGTACAAGTGCGAATTAAATATATATAGGTACTTGTCAAGGTCTGGATCTTGGATAGGTGGGCTCAATAAGGCAAGCCACGCGACTGTTGCATACATGTATATTATCAGCATATTACCTACATTATGCGCCCTTGTGCTGTAGGGCAAGCTCCGTAACAAGGGGTGTGCTGTGGCTCTCCTATGTAGCCTTGCATGCGTAGGTAATGTATTATGGGTAATCAACTTTGTGCAAGGGCCAAAAGGGGGAGGGAAAATTAATTTCGCCTCACAAAAAGCTAAAGTTGCTAGCGCTTTGGTTAGTGGGCGTTTCTTGATTAATATTTAGACGTGTACATAGCTTACCCCCAGCTCTAACTTACACCACCCCAGACTATAGAATGCTGATTTGGCTTCTAGAACTTCAACTGCCGGCTGGCCATTTTATTATTCTGTATATTACCAATACACACGAATACTTCTAAGAGCATTCATAATCATAATGGTGCATTATATTTGTATAGCTGTAAAAAAAATTTAAAGCCGGAGGTGCATGCTAATGCTATGTTTAATTAAGCTAGCAAAGTAAGTAACAAAATGCAGATAGAGCACCTAGGTGTATAAATATAAGTAAATGTTCGAAGATTTATTTAAATGCTTTTGTTAGTAACTTTTATATACTACTGTGTATTCTGTAAGAACGTAGGTTAACTGCTAAGAAACTACTGGTATGTGTAGGTGGCTTAGGTACAGAATACTTACTTACCTACCTACCTATGTATGTACCTTAGGTACCTACTGTCTGAATAGATAGGGGTGGTGGTAGCCACATGCCATTCAACGCGCTTTTTGCTTGCGGACCCATAGTTGCACAACGGCCAAGTGCGTCATGTGGCGGCAGGCAGCTTCCACAATCCAGAGACCACAAGTGCACTGCGTACCTGGTGTATATAGTCGGATTCCGGAGGTTGGCGTAGCATTGGCATTATCTCCTACTCCTGTCCAATCACCGATGTTTCTGAGGCAGGCAAGCACTGGATGTGTTTCAAGGAAACCCGATTTGGCCAATGATATAACCGCATATGAGCTGCGTGATAAGGGAAATTCGAATTGGGTACCGGACCGAACTAGCTCCAGCCAGTTGTCTCATCGTAGTGCGAGGTTGCTTAAAGTTTTTATTTATATATGAATTGTTAGGTGAGCACTAGCTTCCCACTCCTCTATAACGTATGAGCTAATAAGGGTTTATAGATACTTGCGCTGGTTGGTTGGGCAGGTGTTGGTCTACCGAATTTGCTGGATAGCAGGTAGGTACTTCTTAGGTAGGTAGGCAGGTATGCCCTACCTACCTGCCTACCTGCCTAGCGTCTCTGTCCCTCCTTTGTCTGCATTGTCGACTGCCCCGTGTGATCTAGGAAATAACAATTTCGAACTTCCAGTTGAAAAAAACACCTAGATGGGGGTTTCAAAATTACTTTTTAACTCCTATCTTTAACGTCTTTACTCTGACAGGTGTAGCATCACTATATTTGCTTGGATACTTAGTAGCTACTATAAGACCTAGCCTGGACTATGTACAGTGCAGGTCCATTTTACTGTTGCTGTAAAAGTGGACAGGTCTTTAGATGAGAAGGTACGTACTTTCCAGGTTCTCTTTCTGATTCGCCATTTTTAAGGTTGCCCCTTTCCCTATTCGTCAGTTGCAGCTCACGCCTGCCGTATGCACATCCAACAAAGGCCCACAATCATCAAGAAACACCTTACAAAAATTTCTGGCACGTCGCAGTATCTACTTTAGTCCTCTTTTCCCCTTCTCCTCTTCACGCCTCTCAATCCACATCAATCAAGCCAACTTGTGTCAACTTTCGACCAACACTCAAGTCTTCCCAACTTTCTAGGGCACGTAGCCACCCTATCTTCCTCCCCCGACATCAACCGTTGTTCACGCGTTCCACTACCGAAACGCTCCGCNAAACGTCCACACATCTCTACCTCCTGCTATCACGACCAACCTCAACATCACCACTCTCATCCACATCCACTAGACATCATGGCCAGCACTGTGGAGAAGGTCACCCAGGTTGCCGATCAGGCTGTTACCGACGTTACCAACGCTCTGAGCAATACGTCGCTCACTGACAACAAGGACGAGAACAAGGATGCCGTCCATGCCAGTGCTGCTGAGGGTCGCCGCCTATACATTGGCAACCTCGCCTATGCGACTTCCGAGGGGGAGTTGAAGGAATTCTTCAAGGGTTACCTTGTGTAAGTCCTGCTCTTATTCCCATTTTCCATGGTCTAATCCCTTGATCTGTCTGTTATTGGCCTGCCTATCTTGTTTTGATGCTCGAAAGCTTGAAATACACCAGGATGGAGGAAAAACCAAGATGTTTGGATGTCTCTTGGTTAGCTCCTATTCTACTCCAATGAACTGCCTCATATATATCGCGACAAGTGCTGTCGCCTGATACTGGCAAACTATTCCAATAAACGTACAGTTGGGTTTGGCATCTCACATCACAATGTCGCATCAAGACATGACTATTCGAGTGGCTATATTC
This sequence comes from Nemania bipapillata, assembly GCA_029590615.1. Lineage (NCBI taxonomy): Eukaryota > Fungi > Ascomycota > Sordariomycetes > Xylariales > Xylariaceae > Nemania > Nemania bipapillata. The sequence continues at coordinate 10,844 of JAPESX010000889.1, forward strand.
TTACGTTGATTTTATCTAATTCTTAACTCTGTTATTAGCGAGTCTGTTTCCATCCCCAAGAACCCCCGTACCGATCGCCCCGTGGGCTACGCTTTTGTCGACCTCTCCACTCCCAGTGAGGCTGAGCGCGCCATTGGTGAACTTTCGGGCAAGGAGATCCTCGAGCGCAAGGTGTCTGTCCAGTTGGCCCGCACTCCCCAACCTGCTGGTGATAAGACGGAGGGTACTTCTAGCGGTGAGGGTGTTGAAGGTTCCCGACGCCGAGCTTCCGGTCGTGGTCGTGGTCGTGGTCGAGGACGGGGCGGACGAACTGGACGTGGCGGACGAGCTGTAAGCTGAAACTAATGTCTCGCCGATACGCGAAAAATGAAAAACTAATTTTCAATACAGGAAGGTGGGAAGGATGCTACTGGCGAGGAGACTGCCGAGAAGAATGAAGCTGTCCCCGACGCTGAGGTTCTACCTTTGACCGACGTTACCAACAAGGCCGATGCTGACACGTCTGAGAAGAGCAAGAAGGGCCTAGCTCGCGAGCGCCGAGAGCGTGGGCCTCCAGCTGATGGTATCCCTTCTAAGAATAAGGTCATGGTCGCAAACCTTCCATATGACCTGACCGAGGAGACGGTATGTATTTGGAGTACACTATACAGTATTATATTAGGAGAGATAGGCTAATTATATGTGACCAACAGCTCAAGGACCTCTTTAAGGCCTATGAGCCTTCCTCTGCCAAGATTGCTCTCCGACCCATCCCTCGATTTATGATCAAGAAGCTTCAGGCTCGTGGCGAGGCTCGTAAGGGTCGTGGCTTTGGCTTTGTCACTCTAGCCTCTGAAGAGATGCAACAGAAGGCTGTTGCAGAGATGAATGGAAAGGAGATTGAAGGCCGTGAAATCGCTGTCAAGGTTGCTATCGATAGCCCCGATAAGACTGATGAGGAAGCCAACATTCCCCATGAGGGCGAAACCAATGGCCAAGAGGCGGCCACCGCTACCGCCTAAATATACCACTCGACTTCTTTAGCAGCATGCGGCTATATCGAAGAACAGTAGGGCCAGGCAATCATATCTACGACCACTGGCAAACATCGTTTGAGCATGCTGTGTGCATAGGTGTCGAGCATTTGTAGCGACGGATGGAATCAGCTGAATTTATGATAGATACGAACCCGAGACCAGTAGCTGATATGGCTTTTGATATTGTCGACAGGGCATTGTCGTAAGAGTTACGCCGCTGCATCTCTTGATAGGCGTCGGGCCATGATGCTTCTGCTTCTGCTTCTGACATCCATTCTCACGGGTCATTTTCTCAGTCTCTTGTGCATTATTCTCTCGGATTGTACACTAGGCGGCCGCCAGAAAAGGCGTTAAGTGGGACTGGGAAAAGTTCTCGAGCGAAAATAGAGATACGAGTGATTGATTTTGGGCCTAGACATTGACTTTATTTCATGCCTTGTGTGAGCCATGCTGGTGATGTCGTAGTTTTGTAGTTTTGTAGTTTTGCAGTTTTTCTTCATTTTTTCCCCATTTTTTCCCCCCATTAAACTTAGAGATGCTCACATATTATAGTATGTGGATTTTGAAGAAGGGTTCGTTCACTCACCTAGACATGGACGAAGTGATTGTGGATAGTGTGACCTAGGGAGGTGCGATCTGTTCTGGTGAGCGTTACCCATACCTACATTTGCCCAAGATTTGGGCACGCCTTGGCAGAACTTCGGAGGGACCTGGCACCACCCAGCACTAATGAGGGCGGGTCGACCAATCAGATGGTTTAACTAAATGAGACTTGTACCTATCCTTGGCTCGGAGGACTATACCTACCTAGGAGGATGTGTATTGATGTTAACAATTCGCCAATACCGTCCTACTTTCGATCTACCGCATAAAATGACATAAAATAAACCAGTCTTCTTCTCACAGCCGGAAATATTTCGAAAGACAAGCAGGAAGATGTGGGAGGTCGACCCGGAGACGAGGTCAAAGGTACGAGAAGCATGTGCATCCTATACAGAACAATCAACGTAAACACTTGTTCCACGCTGTCGACCTTGACTGACCAATGCGACCATTGCACGTCGTCTCCAGCTCCTCGCGATCCAGAAGACTAGCAATAATAATAACTGTTGTGACTGCAACGCGCCGAACCCGCAATGGGCATCCCCGAAATTCGGCGTCTTCATCTGCCTGTCGTGCGCCGGCGTGCATCGCGGCCTCGGTGTCCACATATCCTTCGTGCGCTCCGTCACCATGGACGCCTTCAAGCAGGCCGAGATTGAGCGTATGCGGCTCGGCGGCAACGAGGGGTGGCGGTCGTTTTTTGAAAAGCACGAGGATAGCAAGATGCGCGGTCTGAGCTGGGACGACGCAACCATCGCCGAGCGATACAGCGGCGAGGTCGGCGAGGA
>JAPESX010000089.1:0-30488 GCA_029590615.1 Nemania bipapillata
TTAGCGTCTGTGTACTCGGCAATAATGCTGCTTCCATCTTGTTTTCGCCCTGTCACGGTGCAGCCGCATCGGATTTCACAATATTGTGAATCCTGCAACTTGTCGCGCATTGCCAGCTCTATTCCGTTAAGCATATAAACTAACATAGGTAAATTACTATGACGAACTTACCTAACATCGGTTGGATCTGGAAAATGGCGCTTGGGAGCGTTTGAGCGAACATATCTGGATACGAGTCGACGCTGAAGAATGGAGCATTTGCAAAAGATGTCTTATGAAAGTTGAAATGAGGTAACTCTACACATAATTTCGTTAATAGGTCTCAGACGGCTGGCCGATAGGGTAGTAGCGGAGTTGTACCATGACCGATCTTATCCATATCACAACCAAGTCCGAGATCCCAACATATTCTGACTGCATCATGCGTTATAGCGACACCTCTGGGGTCTTCCGTCATTTCGAGATTTTTTTCTAGTATAATCGACTAGTTCAATTAACCAGTTTGTTCCTTGCATGAAATGGTGTTGTGTACTAACCTTTATTTTGAATCTCGACAGACCGATCGCCAACGCTAGTCCGGCCGGACCGGCACCGACGATGATGACCTCTGTAGTATCCATATGTCAATTCACGATGATTTCGCTATAAACATTCGCCAGCTTGTACCAACTAATGGCATGACTAAATAGTAGTAGTGAAGGTCCTCAGTAGTGAGTAACTCAGGTTATATTTGCTATGCTATCGGTGTCACCTAGATTCATCACCAAGTACATGACATTAATTTCACCGGTGCGATATATTGTAGCTAAGTGTATGCGCCTTGGTATGGGTTTCGTCCGATTTCTCCGTGTTGATCTCTAGTTGTTCCGCGGAGGAACTTACTAATGAGGGGAGTGGAATTTGATGCTTCCATGCAGACATAGGCCAGTGCTCAAAAGCTATCGTGTCGACGTGGTAGCCTTCCTACTCATTCAATTTTAATCATGGCTTTATTCCTTCTGCCGGTGCTTTCTAGGCTTCCTAAATTTGTTCGCGAGTCTATCATGCCCGACATGCGCATCCCAGAGATCTCCAACAACCCCTCAAAGGTTCAGCTCGCACGCATTGCCCATGTTTACTTTGAGCATCCAGACTTAGAATTATTCTCTGAGTTCGCGAGAGATTGGGGATTCGTGGAGGCCGGACGAACTGAGGACAAGATTTGGTTTAGGGGTTACGGCGTGGATCCGTACGTATATGTGGCTTCCAAGAGCCAGGATGGCAGTCCAAGATTTGGGGGTGCTGCTTTTGTAGCGAAATCGGAGGAAGATTTCGAGAAGGCGGCGCTCCTACCAGGTGCAACGCCCTCAAGTCTTGCGGATGCACCTGGGGGCGGGAAGATGATCACCTTCACCCGATCCGACGATACCCAGTTTCATGTTGTTTATGGTCAGGTTGAAAGAGAAGTCGGAGGCCCAGCGCCATCAGCCACCCATGAAGTACAGGGACCGTACAATGGTCCTTTCCAGAAGCCCAGAAAAGGTAGCCTTCCATGTCGGCCTACGCTCAGTTCTCACTATCAAAAGAACCTGCTAACACCAAGCCATTACAGGGACTTTCCAACGGTACCACGAGGGACCAGCATTGGTCCACAAGCTCGGTCATTTTGGGTTGGTATACCGAGATTTCGACACCGAAATCAGTTGGTACACAGGAAATTTCAACTTTGTGCCATCCAACGTCCTATATCACTGGGACTTCAGCAACATCGACGTGCTCACCTTCCTGCATCTCGACCTTGGCCAGGAGTTTTCCGACCACCATGCGATGTTCATGCAGCGAGCGCCACCAGAAGTTAAGAAGAGCTACTTACACCATACATCATATGAAGTGGCCGACTTCGATGAGCAATTGATCGGCCACGAGTATCTAGCTAAGAAAGGCCACGAGAGTGTCTGGGGTGTCGGGCGACATGTTCTAGGTAGCCAGATCTTTGACTATTGGAAAGATCCGAGCGGATTCAAGATCGAGCACTATGCGGACGGAGATTTAGTGAATGAGGACACCCCTACAACACGTGAAGTCGTCGGTCCTTTATCGGTCTGGGGGCCAGAGCTACCAAAAGACTTTGGGAATGACACAGCGAAGGACAAGGACGGCCTGCTTCTAAAGTGAATTGTCATCTATCTAGCGTGTATTGATTAGGATTGTACGCGTATCATTGCCAGGGATTTAGATATGGTCGATCTGGGGTTTATATAAATAATTAATAACTTGTCTTAGATTGTTACATATTTAATGTTAAGACTATGTATTTATAGGGTCTATTTTACTGTGCATAAACATATTCTTATAATGGTATACTTGTATATAGGGGTAGGTACCTAGATACCTATATGTAGGTACTCTCCAAAACCCATAATATTGATGCCAGAAACCTGAGGTACCTACTTCATACCTAGGTTCCTAGATAATCAATGTCACCCCCCTCATCTCCGGTCCTATCATTGCGGCGTTGGTGAAGTGGTCACAGCCTCGGCCTGCTACAAAGTCACTCAATGGCTTCTTCATTTCCTCTTATACTCAAATACTTTGATCGTAGATCGCCTTAAGAGCATCCCATGAGCAATGTCATCGAGCAAAAGAAATCGTGTCTGTGACCGCTGTATCCGGTGGGTAGTTGCTCAAGCTTCATCGTCCTGAAAGTAGTTCCGAAAAGTGTCTGGCTAACATGAGGTTCATAGTAAAAAAGTAAAATGTGAGTGATTGATGGCGGTGTGGTCGTGAGATTAGCTATGCTCACCGCCTCCAGGTGACTTACAACGTCCTAACTGCTCTCGTTGTTCAGAAGCGGGCTCCCCTTGCACGTACTCGGCAGAGCGAAAGAAGCCGGGCCCTCAGCGAGGCTCGCGCCGGCAAAAACATGGAACTTCCATGGCCAGCCTAGTTTCAAATGACACCCAATTCATGCTGGGGGATCACGACGATGCATCTCTGACACCGGAGCAAGACTCTCTAGGGCACAGGCCAGACACCGTATCCCCTAGTATGATTGAGGAGTTTAGTCTACCCCAGGGCCAAGTGCATGATTTCGGAGGCTTTAATTTACAGGATCCAACATATGGCTCTGTAGCCGTGGCAGTACCATCTGATAGCCAGAATATATTTCCTGGGTACTCGTTAAGTCACGAACACGAAAGAGAGCTGTAGGTTTACATACGAACAGAGAGGCGTAGCATTTAGCACTAACTATCTGAACCTATAGTCTTGTGCACTTTTTCGACGAGGTCCATCCTGCCATACCCTTATTTCGTATCAGTCACTTCCTCCAGAAATTTGACGATGGCCTAGCTGAAAGAAACCTCCTTATAACCATAGTTACGGTCACTGCGAAAGTCCTAGGCCCTATCAGCTTCTGGAAAGCTGAGGACGTGGAGCTATGCATGAAGTTTCTGCTCGAGTTCATGTCACCCGCGACAGCGTCCCCGGATGCTCACAATAGCCTAGATTCATTCAGACTCGAATGCTTGCTCGCATATTATGAGTTTCACCAGTTTCCTGGATCTAGCTCCTGGATGCGAATTAGTAGACTCGCTCGAAAGGCATATACGATCGGTATAAATCAGATCGATAACCCGGAACTGTGTTCGGCTTTCGATTGTACCACAGCGACTGAGGACGATATTGAGGATTGGCGTTATCTTTTCTGGTGCCTCTACTGCCTGGATTCTTACTCAAACATATCCGTCGGAACACCTTTTGTTGTCGAACTCGAGAGCATTAACACTGCACTCGCAAGGATCCCGCATGATCAGACTCATCCGCCCCAAACCTCTACCTCTAAGATATTCTTACCCGATGACGTCGACGAGATATGGAAAACAGCCAAAGATGTCATCTCAAATGGGGTTATGGTCAATTACAATCTCCATATGATCACCACAACTACCTTACGACAAGCTGGTTATAGTATGTATACAGAATTCTTACACGTCATCCTTGACAAGCCCATCCTACTATTGACATGTCGCCTTTGACCTGCATATATGAACACTCCCATAACATATAGCAAGTACTGACCCCCATTTTAACTACCTTAGTCATGAGACTACGAAGTATGGGGAAACGATTGCCTTCGAAAGTCACGACTCTCAAGGGGGCTCTCGCTGCCTTGAGATTATCGCTTCCTTCTCGTTATCTCAATCCAGCGAGAAATGTCCTTGGGGGCGAGTCGTGCATTGATCACCATATTAGACTTACTAATGTTCTTCATCTGCATATGGCCAATCTGATTATCTCTGTACCTCCTAGATTGGATGAAAATGAAGCGGAATTTGTGCAGAGCTGGCTAGAGTCTCTTGAGCCGTGTCAAAATATTGTCTCAGTAGTAGAGCACTGGGATAATCAACATTCCCCTCGGATTGACCCTGCAATAGTGAGTAATTTCGGAGATGATCTATCTGGTTCTAGCGCTGCTCTCCCATGAACAGAACCCCTCTCGCATCTGGCGCATGTCGTTTAAAAGCCAGTTTATTCTGCCTAGGATACCAAGATGACCCTTCGAGATAATTTGCGCTAATGCCTCACCCTGTAGTGCTTCATTGTATTTTCAGCCCTCTGCTTCCTTGAACTACATCGTCGGAGCGCCACTGATCCGACAGCCTCTATCATAGCAAGCCTCGACCAAGGCCAACACTTACTACTGCTCTTTCTAGAGCAATTCTCCAGCATGTGGGCAGTGCCCCGGTTCCTTATACGTACGTAATACAATTGATATATACAGTCTCTCACAGTTACTTACCTCGTATAGAGCAATTTAAGAAAACGCAGAATAGGTCTAGGGATACCCAGTTAACATATGCTGAGGTCGACCGCCATTTGAGCAGATTTAAAACTCCATTACACCCGAAGACACTTGAGCGGGGTTCTAGTGTCTTGACAACTGTACCAAATACAAATATGAATATGGATATGGATATGACCGCGCAGCTCGATAACTTATGGTCTTTCGACCTATATGATCTCGATATGTAATCTATGGGTCATATTCCTATCTCGCAACATAGTACAATCATTTATGGTATTATGAGACAAGTCGTCTACAATATTTAGCCCGGGATTTACTAAATGAAGATGGATGTATCCTGGGTTGGTAAAGGCCCAAGCGCCAGTGTGGTTATCTTGATTTAGTAAGTGCTTGCCTACTTATATAGATATGAATTTATTATATGTAATGCTGATTTCACGACAGGATTGCCATGGCCTTGGTAGTTTTTATCAAATAAATCCTTAGGCCTCACTCAAGTCACAATAAAAAGGATCATTGTGCCTTTCCACCATCGTTTTGACAGTATCTAATGCAAGAAAAATGAACATTGATCCGACTTTGCTATACACTATGCAATCATCTTAGTCTACTGTTCATCCCATTACAGTGCTACTGCCAATTACTCGATAATCTTCAATACACTTCCCGGCGTACAACTACACTAGGTGGAACGATGTGAACAACCTTAGTTTCCGCATTACGCCCATCTTACCCAGGTGCGCTTAGTTCAATATTGAGATCCGATCGGAGTTCATGGCTCTATATCTCATACATTCACTAATGACAGTGACCAGGAACGGGCAAGCCTACCCGATAAAAGCTTGGTAGAAGACCTTGCCACCTTACTAGTTCTATCGCTGTTTTTTACGTTATATTTACATAGCATCAACCCTGTTTGTATAGAGAAAACTAGCTAGAATGCTAGATTGAAGATAAGCTGGCCAGAAGCCGGCGCATCAACCTTGACCAGGCAAGGCTCTTGTAGTGTGGCTGCACCTTTAGAATATCGCAGGATATGGACTTATTATGAGGTTAGTACTTGTCTAGCTTGGCATTATTAGGGCACGTATGGATGACAAGAGTCGCTATAGCCCAATTTACGGTTTTAGCAATGCGGTCAAAGATAAGGATAACTAGGTGTAGTCATTCAAGGAGAGCGGGTGTGAATGCTCCCGACTATGTCATATTTGCAACTTTTCGCGGTCAGGCTGCCTTCCTTCTATCTAGTCTCTATAGAGACATCTCCTCCAACACAGCCGACTTGGCGCAACTATCTCAGGGGTCGAGGGAGCAAGGGTCAACGCCCCGTCTCATTGGTCCATCGTGTAATCCTGAACACTCTTGTTGTATCTAGATAGAGAGAATCGCAGCACCGGGCTCAATTCCCCGTATCTAATCTCGCGACTTTACATCGCTTCACATTCGAAGCCGAGCGCAGAGCGAGCGCGGTTGCAGTGCACCATGAGTAACGCANCTTCAATCGCCGCGGCGTGTTTCCCCTCGGCCGATGCGACCTTCGGGCCCATCTTGCACGGCAGTGGTGGTGATGGCGGCGGCGGCGGCATGGACTGTCGCGCGTTCGACTTCACCATCGCGTTCGAACAGTATTTCTKCTCTATTGCGCTCCTTCGACGGGGCCGGGGCCAAGATTAGCTGTGGTGGCGGACACTTCTGGCCGTATGGGCTTAATTATGAGTCGGAGTGGAGCGAGACGAATGGGGATAGGCATGTGCAGATGGTGGATGCTATGCTTGCTGATGGGATGTGAAATTTGGTGGCCTCTTTGATGCGCTAGGTGTATATAGTAAGGTCGTAGCTTACGAAAGCTACCTCATACCAGTCCTGTGAAACTAATCAATCCAAAAGCCCTTCTCCCACATTAGAGTGTAATCTGACTAGTCTCTTGCTGAGTGGTATTTCTGTGTTCCCTCCACCGAAGCATTAAAAGGCCATAGACTTTGACTACTAGGGTTAGCCTAACAATTTAACAGTACTCCTATTCAGAAATGGGCTTGATCGTGTGGAGAGTTACGTCATTGATCTGCGACTATAATGATGATTAGATGAATGATAGCTGACCGTTCCACACGACATTTTTGTAAAAAGCCAGCGGTAATTCACGCTTGATTCACCAAGTCCACCTCTGTCACAAGGGTAGTTGTACTAAGCATAGGAATTATATTCCATTTGATCTAATAAGTGGCTATGGCTTCGGGACCAAGCTAGCCTATATATACACAATATGTTTCGGATTGCCCATCAATAGATGGGACTGTATGGCAATCTCCTATTTCTATTTATCTCTCTTCTATCCCCTCAAGTTATCGTAGGGTTCATGCCCAGTGCCACTGATCCACTTGCTACTAAGAACCCATTCGGAATTGCAGCACTAAGGTATTGTCTAATTAGGACTTAAAAAGTCTGGCAGCCGAGGTGGCATAGCGGGATTCTTCCCTAAATTTTCGGGTTGGCAGGAAATTAGGGAGAGGGTCAGTCCCTTAGAGTTCATGGTTTTATACCTATTCATCTCCCTCTCTACCAAGTATATTAGTCCCTATGCAATGAATATATTCCAAACATCTGCTTATAGCGGCAAATCACACAACCGGGGGGGATATGAAATTCCTTTCTCATTGTCAAGTTCTACCATCCTCCTAGTCCCTTCGAAAGTTCAATTACGTTACAGAAAACCCCAGAAACTATCGTATCTAAAGAACTAAATGCCGTGGCAGGTACAGTGAAACCTCTTCAGGATAGGTATCCTCAAACCGAGTTCCTCCCAATAGGTACCTAGGAGGTCCGGGTAGGACTTATTCACATATCCTTCCACGTATTGCATATAAATGTTGAAGTGTTGGTATGGAAAGTCCTACACCACAACACAGATTTCAACAATCTTTCCTAAATTAGTTATCGCATATCGCCTCCAAGATCATAGAACGCAGTATACAGGTTGCCGATGAAGCGCTATTTTGATATTATGTTGACATTACAACTACAATTCCTACCACAACGAATAACAATTCTTTAACTAGATCTGGCGGGATCGTTCCTAGTGCCTGCTCCCTGTACAAGCCGGGGATACGTCACCGGGCGCATATCCTCCAGATTTTCAAAAAACGCCACCAAAAGCTCATGGAGGCCACATGCTGCAGCCCGTCGAGCCCACTCCCGAGGTGGTAGCTCTTCAACATCGCCGCCAATGCCCTCCTCGACTATAAACGCCTTCAGATTGCGCAGCTCGATACTCACGCTTCCGCTCTCGTGAGCGAACCGGAGTTGTCCGTCGCGGGGACCCTCGCGCATCTCGCGCATGAGTCGCGAAACCACAGTGTCGAGCGAGACCAGCTCGAGCACACCGTGCAAGTTCGGTAGTAGCGGTACGGAACGCGTGAGTTTCGAGTAGTGCAGTAGGCTCTGCATGAGGTCGAGTTTCGAGAAGTCTTTGCGTATGATGCTAGAGGGGCGGTGGATGCAGATGGGCCATCCGCAGTGCTCGTGGACCTTTTCCAGATACCGCTCGCTTGCCCACTTGGATGATGTATACCCGTCGAACGCGTCGGGCGGGGGAGGGAATTGTGATGTCGAGACTTCCCCAAACTCGGGTAAGCCCGAATAGGTACAGGTCCCCCCTGTTGATATATAGTGTATTGGGATGCGGCGGGGCAGCATCATCTCGACCAGCTCCTTTGTTGCCTGCAGGTTAACCGCTCGAAGCGACTGGAATGTTTTCAGGTGAGATACGTCCGCACCATTGTGAATGACGCAACTGGCATCTCTGAAAACTGCTGCGCCTTGCTCCGCGGTCAATCCGAGACGCCGTGAAGTCAAGTCCCCTTCATATAGTTTAACCTTGCTGCTGGAGCTGGCGAGCTGCTCTCGACTTACTGCATTACGGACTCCAATGCAATGTATCGTTTCAATATTTGGGGTTTGGAGGAGGGCGTGGAGAACAGCTGTCCCGAGGAACCCTGTAGCTCCTGTCAAGACTACATTTTTTGTTGTGGTGTCATTATTAATGGGTATGGTGTTAGGTTGCCGTACTAACACCGCGGGACCCAGGGTTGTCTCTAGTCCCCAGTCGATTAGGTCTACCCCGACCTCCTGTTTTGATATCTTCTGAGCCATACCTCTAAGAGTGCTGTACTCAAACATCTGGACAAGGTGAGGCCGGATACCAAAACGAGAGTAAATCCGAGCCTGAAGTTCAACGAGGAGTAGAGAAGTGCCTCCCACATGAAAAAAGTCAGTAGATGGGCTGATTTGGAAGTGTGATTGGAAGATGCGTTTGGGGATGACTGCTTTCCATTGCGTTAAGAGTTCCTTCTCTACATCAGTCAAGGTCGCTCTGGTTTCTTTCGATCCCTGGGATTGTGGAAGTTCGAGAGAGGCGATAGCTCGGCGATCGAGTTTGCCTGAAGTTGATCTAGGAAGATTCTCTAGATGAATGATTGCCGCCGGCCACATATATCTTGGCAATGGAAGCATTGAGGGCAGTGTCGCCAGAAATTGTCCGTCAGATTCATTTGAGTGGCCAGGGTTGAACGTGACATGAGCAACTAAGGACTCTGAATTTTGCGCCGTCTCTCGCCACACAGAAACAACAGCTTCGCCAAGAATACCGTCCGATACATCAAGTAGTGCTGCTTCTATCTCCCGCAAGTCGATCCGTTGTCCCCGGAGCTTGATCTGTGTATCACCCGAGATTCGGCTCTCAATTAGGAGCGCGCCTTGTGGTGTCCAACGACCGAGGTCACCAGTTCGATGCATCATAGTCCAACCATTCTGTTCATAGTGCGGTGTGCAAAAGGGGTTTGTAACGAATTTTTGTCGTGTTAGCTCTGAGTTTCCAATGTACCCGACTGAGACACCAGCGCCGCCAACAAATATCTCTCCTTGAACTCCAACTGGAACCGGGCGAAGTTGCTCGTCCAGGACATATATTGAATAATTCGGTAACGGGTAACCGGCAGTGATATCTTGTTTTAATTGCTGCCCTGGCGATTGGATTGGGATTTCCGTGGCCGAGGCAACTAATGAGATTTCGGTCGGGCCGTAGGAGTTGAAGAATCGAAGATCGCCTTTGCCTATAGAGGCGAATAGATCTAAAAGGTTTGGTTCAACTGGCTCACCAGCACTAAGTGCCCTATTCCAAGAGGACTGGTGAAGCTGGTGGGTACTGTCTTCCTGGCCGTACCTGAGCCAGCTGAGGTATTCCGACGGTGTGGCAGAGGTGAAGGTAATGCCGCCAGAGATGATGAGCTCAACGATCATCCGGGCATCCCCCCTGATAGTTTGTGGGACTAACTGAATGGTGCCTCCCAGACATAATGCTGTGAATATCTGAGTGATAGACATGTCAAAGCCTATGGAGCTTTGCTGCAAAACTACCTCGTTGTCCGTGAGGTCACACATCTCGGAAACCTGCTCCATCCAATTGCGGAGTCCCTCATGTTGGAGAAGGATCCCCTTAGGTGTACCGGATGAGCCACTTGTGTAAAGTATTACAGCGTCACCTTCCGTGTCTACGGTGGGGATTGCCGCTGAGGTTTCAACATCCACCGATGACACGTTGATGATCTTTCTTCCATCTATGTGTAGGCCCGCAACGATATTTTTAGTATAGTTACTAACCACAATCATAGGCGCGTCGCAGTCTCTCATAATAATTTCAAGTCGTTTCTGAGGTATAGTAGTATCAAGAGGGACATAGACTGCACCAATTCTCCAAATCGCCAAGATAGTCGCGATTAGGTCAAAGGTAGCATCTAGAAGTACTCCAACGCGACAGCCCACTTCTACATCAGATGCCGCGAGAGCAGTTGCAATGCCGTGAGATCGGTCTATCAGCTGACTGTACGTCTTGAAATAATCCTCTGCCGATTGGACAGCTCGTTTATTCGGATACTTTTGGCATACGTCATCAACGCGACTGAGTAGAGTTCTCGGCCATTGACGGGCACAGGAGGGGCCTATAAACATCAGTAACTATTCTCGCACGACGAGAGAGATATTTTTTTACCCAGGGAGAACCTCATTGCTTGAGCATTGTCCCTTTGTTCATACATTGAAGGCCCGGAGAGCGGAACGTCAGGCTCGGTAGCGAATCCTCTCACGAGATTAGCATAGCTAACAGACAGTAATTTGAGCTCCTCGTCTGTATACATGTCTCTCCGTGCCACGAACATCAAGAGACAGTCACTGTTGGGGTTGTCGATGATGTCGAGGGCTAGGTCATATGGTGATTTAGATGCCTGAAAGGAGCACATGTCAAGTGAAACATTACCCCATTTCTGCTTCTCTTGTAATCCGATGCGGTAGTCGATAAAACATTGGAAGATTGGAGTGCAATTTGCGTGTCGTAGCACGTCAAGTCTGTCCGAGATTTTATCATTAATTTCGTCCAAATCAAAGATGGATAAAATACAGGCGACTTACTCGTCTAGCAATACTTGAAAGGGGATACGGGAGTTGGCAAGTGACGCATAAGTCATTTCCCGCGTGTTGCGAAGTACTTCCCCAAAGTTGTGTGATGTTGCTGTGCGGAAACGAACAGGCAGTAGATTCATGTACGGCCCCAAGCTCCCCATACTTTTCACGTCAACCCTGTTGGCGTCTCCAACACCAATAGCAATATCTTCCTCATCAGTGTATCGGCATAGTAACGCGCGTAGTGTAGCTAGGTAGAAATGGAACGGCGTCACTTTGTACCGTCGACAGGCGGCGTTGACAGACCCCTTCGTTAGTGCATCGATGCGTATATCAAATCTGTTATTTTCGAAGTTGAGAACATTTGGCCGTGTTATTGAGCGCGAGACTTTCAAGATAGGGAGCGGAGACGGGAAATCCTGATAGATATTCTTCCAGAATTCGAGTTCTGTCAGAAAGCCTCCCGAGTGATAGATTGCCCTTTGCTCCTCATTATAGTCCGTGAATTGTAGCACGTCATCGGTGAGGATTTGGCTGCTGTACAGCTGCAGCATCTCCCTGATGAGGTGCACGCCCGAGAAACCATCCATGACTAAAGAGTGTGTGGCGAGAAGCAGTAGATTCTCGGCTGGGGATAGTGACAGTAAGATGATACGCATAGTCTCGCCTCGAGCCCAATCGAACGAATACTCTTGCATCTCCTCAGTAAGTCTGTTGGCTTCGTATCGATCGCGAATGTGCCGGTGCTCTAGAGACAGCCTGCTGTCATTGACGACATATTGTCTTGCTTGCCCATCCTTGACAACGAAGCATGTTCTCAGCGACTCGTGTCGTTTTCCGAGGGTGCTGATAGCACTTCTCAAGTCCTCTACACGAAGGATGCCACTTATTCGGAACAAGGCTGTGTGGTTCAAACAAGCTCGGTCTCCCTGAATGGCCGATGCCGTCCAAAACATCGACTGGCTGAAAGATAACGGGGTCGACTCGCCTGCTCGTGAACAGCCCGAAATATCATTATTAATCGAATGAGCTGAACTGGTGCTCGTTTCGGAAGTTAAAACAGGTGTATTTAATTCCGTCAACCCTATCAACGGAGTCTGTTCCTCCAGAATCGGGCTATCATCCTCTGGTGTCAATATCGGGATGAGTTCCTCCGAGAGAGATCCCACATCCTGACTTGAGAAATGGTTAACGGCTGGGAGTTCCAGGGCGTCGATTCCGAACGTGATTAGTTTTCCCACAGATATTCCACTCAGGATCTTCAGAACGGGAACATTGGCGTTTAGCGTCCTCATCCACCACGAGCGCACTTCGACGGCAATAAGTGAGTCAATTCCAATCTCATCCATGAAGAGTGTATCGAGGTCCGTGTTTAAGACATTCTCGAGATCGAGTCGAAAAAGGGCACAGAGTTTGGGCAAGAATGCATGCTTGACAAGATCGCGGATCTCATCTCGCGAGGCCGCGTGCTGCAATCTCACCTTTAGAGGCTCTTTTGGCTCTGGTGCCTCGTTGGTCGGCTTAGTATCGATATCGGGGAGAATGAAATGCCCCATGAATGGATTACCAAGCCACAGTGGAGGGTTTTCTCGACGTGGAACAATTCTCGTCAGCCCCGTGACGCTTTCAATTGGTCTCCGCGACTTCGGCACACCCGCTACTATAGCTTCGGCGAATTGCTGATGAAGGTCTCGATCCGAGAGAAAGGTGAAATTTGACGACTGAGTGAATCTCTTCCGTGCATTTACGTTTGCTTCGGCAAGATATCCCACCCCGAGAATGGGCCCAATGTGGATGATAGATGCTGCGAGCCCGCGTCGCCGTCTCTGTTCTGCTAGGGCGGCCATGAACCAGTTTGCTGCAGAGTAGTTTGACTGACCGGGATTGCCAACTACCGAGCCAACTGAAGAAAAGAAGATAAAAAAGTCGAGGGGAGTGTCTCCCACTATCTCATCAAGATTCTTGCTTCCCTCGACTTTGGGACGGGTCACCTTGAGCATGCTCTCGCTCGTCATATTTTCGAGGGGTGTATCCTCCAAGACCACTGATAGCTGTCAGCGTTGAGTCCCTGCCAAATAAGGAAGGGCAAGATCTATCAAACGATATAATTGGGCTTCAACTCACTTGCGCCTTGGGCAATACCTGCTAATGGCGGTAGCGAGGTGCGTATGCCATCAAACAAAGTAGCTAGCTGTTCTCGGTTCGTCAAGTCGCTAGGCAAGGAATAATGTTAGCCACTTCCCATGATCATCACGGCAAACTCCCACTAACTTAGCCAATACTTTCACTGTGACATTACGACCAGTCATCCCACGGACCCAGGATTCGCTTATTGTTGGATTTCTGCTCGTGATAACGATATACATTGCACCGCGACTGACCATCCACTCAGCGAGCGAGAGGCCGAGTGCACCGCTAAGGCCAGCCAACCAGTAGGTCTTATCCTGTGCAAAGACCCGCTGTGAGTCGATTGGTTGTCTCAGTACTGGAATAATATTATCTGGTTTCCATTCAACAATGGCTATAGTTTCCGCTGTCACCTTGCCACTGTGAAAGTCGGCAGCCTGTATAGTCCGAATGTCAAGCTTCCGGGTATCATATCTGCATAAATCCTCAATCGCTTCAGAAACGGTGGATTTGAGATTGTCGGAGATTTGATCCAACCTCATCTCAGAGTTTATTAGTGAGAGCTGGCAATCAAACAGCTGATTGAGCGCTATCACCTTCGTGTTAGCGGGCAAATTAGACAAGATCCGAGCCTTAGCGATATTCGGTTCATCCGACGCCGCGCAGTCGAGGAATACAGTAACCGGCTTGGGGATGGATTCCTTCTGTATTCGGCCTGGTGCATGACGACTAAACTTAATCCACCTCGAACTTAGCTGAGCTCTTGGGGGGTGTTCAGCTATGAAGAAGGTCTCGAACCCTCTGCGTTCTGCTTCGATTTCAAGTAAAGTCGCTAGATAAGGCTCGGGGTCAAAGACTAGAAGTCCAGTTTCAGGATAGAGCCCTAGGCGCTGGCTAATGATGGCGAGCTTCAGGAAAACGAACAGCAGTAAAGCAGACTTCGAGCTGATTTTGCGTTCTTCGGGAATCGCGACTCTGGTCATTGGACGTACATGAGAGCCACACTCAGATGAGAGCACTAGTTCAATACCACTATGTGCGGAATCCTCACAGATGCTCAAAAACAGCTTGCCTAGACTCGATATACTCAGCCCTCGGGATAGTGAGTGCGTAGCTACGAGTGAAGTAGCCTGAGGTAGCTCAGCCGATAAGATGCCCTCTCTCATGAACAAGCTGCCATCCACTCTAGACTCTAGACGAATAGATTGGCTGCGCAAGTCGACGTGATGAGCTATCTCCCTACGATAAGAGTTGTATCTTTCGTTTATATCCGGCGCGCCCACTAAGCGAGGTATAAGAGTTCGACCATCCTCGAGTAATACGAGTTCCGGCTCGATTGACGTTAACATGTTACGCGAGTCAGTTTGCTGCTTGAAAGCAATACCTGCTTTGAGACGCATAAAAGTTTGCAGTATGTCTTTGGTGTTGGGATCAAAGTCTTCGAAATCTAGGAATTGGAATGTCAACAAAGGGGCTTCTTCCAAAACTGATCGTATGAAACCGGCAGTCATGTTCGAGAGAGGGGATTTCCATCGTCGTCCTCCGGTTACCCATAATATGCAGGTCGATTTCAAAATTGCGGTCTTCATGGCATCGAACTTAGCAGGTGTCAGTTCTTGGAATAGCGGCTTGTCGACGTCTGACAGGCTTATGATCGTTGTGGATTGGGTGATCTTGGCTTGATACAGGTCCGTTATCGTATCGATCAACTGAATCCTACTTTTGCAGTGAGGCTGCAAGAGCTGTGATAGTTCATCGGAAATTCGTCGCGTTGATGAAGTCTGACCCCCAGCAATAATGAGTTCGTCGATGCTGATTCGCAGGGCCTCCATCACCAGTGGGTGCAGAACCGGGTCACGAAGATATTCAACCCGGGCATCTAGTGCTTGCGCCGCCCATGCAACCGACATATCATTACTCTCGCAATTTTCAGTGTCTGGGAAGCGCATCTCGCAACCAGAGAATCCTGTTTTTTGCAGTAATTGATCCCACACAGCTACGCTCACGGCCGGTCCAAGAACACGGCCATCATCTGCTCCAGACCACCAGTCTGGGAATGCTCCGAAGATAGCCCCCGATCGCACGATATCATTTGAAGCCAGCTCCACAACAACAAGCCACCCTCCGGGCCTCAACAATTGCCGAACGTTGTTTAGAGTCTTCTCCAGACAAGGCGTGGCGTGAAGCACGAGGAGCGCGATGACTAGGTCATACGAGCTACTCGCAAAGTCTTGTAGACCAGGGTCTTGACTAGCATCCAGGATCTTGTAATTCATGCGCGGCACGCGCGCCCCGAACCTCTCCTGTGCTTGAGCAAAGAAACCAGACGATATATCGGTGAAAGTGTACGTGGAAAAAGAATCTCCGATTCCGTCGAGGATAGCCGAGGTCGCGGCTCCGGTTCCTGCTCCTATCTCCAGTATATCCACGAGCGGATAGCGGTGCACGATCTGCTTCACAATCTGAGCAACTATCTCAGTGTACCCCTTCATGCCAATGGCGTTGGCGTAGAAGTCTGCGAGACAGTTGTCCTTCATGCCGATCTCGATGGCCGAGACATCGCCGTTGATTATTGCTGGGAGACTCTGGCCGATTCCATGGAGGAGTTTGAAATCTACCATGTCAGTATATGGTTGGCAAGCCTGTATGATAGTATCTAGTGAGTCTGAGTTCCACTCTTCCCGCCAAAACGGGAGGCGCCCTTCTCTGATGCGCGTAGCAACATGACTTGCAAACGTGAAAATTCCCTTCAGCTTCCCCTCACTCCTAGCAGGATGAGCATGCGGAATTTCATTTTCCAGGTTCCTCAACCAAAAAAAGGCGACGCGTTCAAGGAGAACCAAGATATCTCGATTGGTAACTGCAAACCGCAATGCTGAGGGAGTTGGTATTGTTCGTGCATCTGGTCTATCACCGTCCCACACGATTGTTGAGAAAATATCCTTGTCATTTTCAGCTGTAGCAGGGCTTAACGGCACGCAGGAGAGACCCTCGACTTGGATTAGGGGCTGATCCGACTCTATATCGAAGATATCGACATCGCCGACCAGAGCATAGCTCTGCTTATCTGGTTGGACAGATTCGAATGATACACCCTGCGGACTGCTGAGAGCCCGGGAACAGAGAGAGGGGTTGAAAGCAATCCTTCGTACCGTCTTAGGCACATGAATCGTCCAAAGCTTCCCATCATATGGAGCCGAGTAGGCTAGCAGCACAGCCTGGAATGCTGAATCTAGAAGGGAAGGATGTACAAGTAGTGATGAGGGCGGGTCGTTCTGGATGACGCCTCTGCAGATCCCAGGTCCTCGTTCAAGACACGTAAGTGCTCGGAAAGGACCGCTGTACTGGTAATCCATGTCTCGCATCGAGTCATAAAACTGATTAGAGTCGAGTTTTAAGAGATTGGCCTGTTTCGAGCTCTGCCTAGATATGGTTTGGTCATCTCTAGAGTAATGTTGAAGCCACACCACGACATGCCCGTGAGCCATGAGTTGCAGCTGCTGATCATTACGTGCACTCTGGGACACGTAATATTTGAACTTGGCGGTAATGGTCTCTTTCCCGTGTTCCATGATATCGGAAAGTGAGAAAAGGGCCTCGGTGCTTGAGCTCTCGTCAAAACTGAGTGCTTGATCGATATGGAGATCCAGGATCTCGATCAGAGTGGGTTTCGAGTTGCCGAATAACTCCATACAGGCCTCCAGTGCCATAACAGCATACCCAGCTGCCGGGAACACAACTTGGTCCTGTAGTTTGTGACCGCTGAGCCATGGAATCTCCTTGATTCTGAGGTTGTTGCGCCATCGCGTTTCCTGCTTCGTGCTATCTGGGGTAGAGTGTCCAAGAAGCTCATGTGGACGATTTCCGCGTGCACGGATAGCTCGCGAGAACCGCGACTCATGCCAGTAGTTCTTGTCGTGGTCCCAACAGTACGACGGTAATCCTTTAACTAAGCGTGAGGCCGCTCCATTCGTTAAGAATTGATCGTAGCCCTGAAGATTGACAGCCTCTTTCCCGAGGTATACCCATATGTAACCAAGACCGTCGGCGACCGATTCAACATCATTGTACGTTCTCCTCAACAAACTTGTATATGGAGTATTTTTATTGTCATCTGGGGACGTTTTCAGGTTCTGTAGAATGACGTTTTTAAGGGCTGCGTGGGGCCCGACCTCAAGAACGAGATCAAAGGGGCCCATGTGCTTCTGCGCACTCTGCATAGCTTGCATGAATAATACCGGCTTAACCATATTCTGAGCCCAGTATTCTGACTTCAACTCGGCACGGCTCTCCACAGCCATAACGTCTCCGAACACACTAGAAAACCATTTGCATCGACCGGCTTCCTTGATCTCGGTCTCCAGCTTTTCGAGAGATTCTAGGTACGCTTCTGCGGGGCGACTCATATGGTGAGAGTGGTAGGCTTTGTCTACTCGGAGAACACGTGCCATTTTACCCTCATCGTCCAAAATGACTTTAATCTGTTCGATGGCATCTTGATCTCCAGCCAGTGTAAAGTTTGAGGCAGAGTTATATGCCGCCACCACCACTTTCCCTTCGAAATCCGGTAAGCTGCAGAGATCCAAGACATCGTCATATGTTGCCTCGACTGCCAGCATCCTCCCAGGCTGGATTTGCGTAGTCTTGGTATGTTTGCTATGAAGGCCGCGGTAGTACGCAATGCAAATGGCGTCGTCGGCGCTTAAACGGCCAGAAGCATAGGCGGCGCCGATCTCACCGGAGGAATGACCAACCACAGCGGCGAAATCTATCCCGGCAGCGTGGAGAAAATCAACCAAAAGTATCTGAACGGCGGCACAGAGAGGGTGCGAGTATGTGGCTTCGTTAATGTGAGATGATTGCGAATCTTTCAGTAACTCCTCGACAAGTGACCATGATGGACGGTCTTGCTCTGGCAGCTGAGATAAGCGCGCGTCTAACATTAAAAGAATCCCTCGCGCCACGTCGTAGTTTTCTATCAATTGAGCTCCCATTCGAGCCCATTGCGCGCCTTGGCCGGTGAATATGCCTAGAATCTTCGGTCTTTGGGTCGTCGAGTTTCGGCTCCCACGCACAATTTGTGAGTCTAATGAGTCTATGTTGGCCTTTTGGATCACACTGTGAATTCTCTGACACAACATATGGCGGTTCGCAGCTGTGATACTGACAGAGAATGGTAGACAGCTTCGCCGTGAGTGCAGTGTGTAAGCCAGATCACGGAGGCTGAAGTGGGAACTCTCGTCATTTGTGCCGAGCCAGCCAGAAAATTGTGATAGCTGTGCGATTAAGGATTGCGAGGAAGCTGCAGAGAAGATGAATGGGACACAGACTGGCATTGTGTCGGATCCTGCAGTCTGGCAGGGGACGGGGCTTGCGTTATAGCTCTGGAGAATAACATGGGCGTTTGCACCTCCGAATCCAAAACTATTTCAAAAGCTCACAGTTAGTCAGCATTTTTTCTTCAATTTCCCTTCCCATTTAAAGTGTGTAACGATACCGTCTAAATATATTCGTCCTCATTTTTTCCCCTCCCCTTCCTTTCCCTTTTAGCTAGATCAAGTGGATGGTAAACGTACCTATTAACACTCGCTCTACGTGGCTGTCCCTCTACCCCTTTCCATTCGCAGGCACTAGTAGGCACCACCAAATTGGTGTAAAACTGCCGAATCTTGGGGTTTAGCTGATTAAAGTGTAAGTTAGGGGGAACGACCGAATTCTGCAAGGCCAGCGAAGCCTTCATTATAGCAGCTATCCCTGCCGCTCCCTCAGAGTGTCCGATGACGGTCTTGACACTGCCAACGAATAAAGGAGGCAAATCTGCATCACCATCGGCGATGTCGCCTCCGAAGAAACTCTTACTGATGGCTTCTGCTTCAATGGGGTCACCTGCTGGCGTTCCTGTTCCGTGGGCCTCGAAGTACTGTGGCCTGTCTTCTAGCACACGCAAGTCTAAACCGGCACGTCTGTAGCAAGATTGTATTAGGAGGCGTTGAGCATCAGGGTTGGGCCTAGGGAAATTAGTAAATGCCATATCCCCATGATGCCTCTTGAAGATCCTTTAATGGGATAAGGTTAATCTCACTCACATCGTAATACCCTTTGTCCTCCCATCCTGGTTCAGCCCTGTCTCCCTGATAACACATTCAATATGATCTCCATCAGCCAGCGCATCAGAAAGCCTCTTTAGCACCAGCGTAGCGATTCCCTCGCCCCGTCCATACCCGGCCGCACTAGAATCCCACATCCTTGACTGTCCATCAGGCGAGAGCATCTGCAATTTGCTCTCGGCAATATAATATGCAGTATCAAGCAACATATTTGCGCCGGCAGCCACGGCGACACGCGACGTGCCCGCCCGCAGGACTTGAACGGCCTGATGCACGGCCACCATGCTAGAAGAGCATGCCGTGTCGATCGTCATGGACTGTCCGCGCCAGTCAAAGAAGTACGACAATCGGTTCGAGACGAGCGATCGCGCGACGCCGGCGACGTGGTAGTCACCAATAGACTCCTCGTCCCGCAGCATCATCTGCTCATAATCCCCCAACATCAACCCCACGAAGCAGCTGGTGTCTGACCCTTGCAGGTCCTCCATTGCATGACCACCGGCCTCTAGGGCTTCGTAGGTTGTCTCGAGGAGGAGGCGGGCCTGTGGGTCCATTACGTCTGCTTCTGCGGGTTTAATGCCGAAGAAGCGTGCGTCGAAGCGGCGCTCTACGTCTCTTTCGCTTAGGAAGTAGGAGCGAAGCTGTTTGACGTTTGTGTGCCCGTGGTAGTAGCTGTCCGGGTGGTAGAAGCCTAAAGAATTTAGACGCGACTCGGCCATAGGAGAGCAGAGGTCTTTGGGGTTGCAGAGTAGTTGCCATAGCCTGGATGGGGTGTTTGCGTTACCCGGGAATCGACATGCGGAGCCGACGATGGCGATGGGCTCAAGTTCTTTGGGGTTGCCCCTTGAGTGTAGTGTAGGCATTGTGATGATTCTTACACTAGATGATGGGGTTGTTGGGCGTGTTGAAATATTGTTCTACTGAGAAATCAGCGGAGCTGGAATTTCGGTTTCCTCAGGGCGAACTGATGGGTAGGGCGAGCAGTAGTATATTTGAACTTTAATCGATGACTGCTATATTGTTCATATCCTTTGAAATTTGCGCACTATTAATCACAGCCCCGTCCACTTGAGCCTCATCTGCTGTAGTCTTGTCCATGTCGCCTTTCGACTACAACTTGTTCCTACCGTCCACTCGGACACCGACTCATATTTGTCCGAGTGGCAGGTTCAGGCCAGGACATGATTACTTAACCCTCAATATGACAGTAAAGCTATCGCAGCAAGGAGCAACTCCGCGACCCGCAGCCTTAGCATACGACAACCGCAGGATCAGGCGGGCACCAGGGGGTATCAGAGGTTCATGTCCGTGAGGACGAGATCAGCCATCGCCTTCTGTCGATACCTATCACGCTTCGTCGGGCATGCAGTAATATTTCCCAGAACAGACAACAATACTACGCGCCACTTTCGGCGCTGGGTGGCAATGTCGATGTCTACGCTCATCGGCCAAAGAGCCTTAGTCTAGGCCTTGCTTAGATTCTAAGTCCACGTAACTCTAGAACGTTCCTCCTTGGATAACACAAGCATATACGCCGTGTTGGTGCATTAGCGTAATATTGAAACTGCCGTTTGTACCACCACCACGACCATAACACAGTCTTTTGGAAGGAGGTGGGGGAGTGGGAGGAAGGCTACTCGCTATTAATTTATGTTCATCCTTATTTGGAATGACTAGGTATCATCTAACCTGTAGATTCGTGACAGATGTTGGCAATGTCGTGATGTGAGTTGAGCAAAGTGGGTTCTAATGGGAAAGGAGTCTCTCGGTCTTAAATTTCAGGTCTGAATATGAGGTTGTAGAACCCTTAGGTATGCAGTAAATGATTTCACGGCGCTATACTTTCACGCAGTAGTTGCATCGACCTTTTCATGTTCTTGCGCAATGATACGACGCCGCCCTTCCCATTTTCTGGTCTGCCTATTTCATCTTTGGATAAGACAATCTTGACGACTTCTTGGAAGTCGTCATGTACGCACAAGCCGCCACGATCCACAGCACGCATCGTTATCCTGAGTTCGGGAGGCAACCCAAGTAGACACTCAAGCTTCTCAAATAAGCTAGTCGCTATTTGTATAAATAGTGTAGCCTGAAGGTTGCCAGACTCTGCAAAAATGGATTGGTTAGTAGACTGCCTAGACTCCAGCCCGAAACTTGAGGACCTAGGCACTTACCGAGCGAAAATGTGCCAAATCCCATGTTGGGGAGGGGACAAAGGGTCGGATCATCGCTCTCGGCGATTTCTAAGAGGAATTGGTAGATGTGTGCGAAGAGGACAGAGTAGAGTCGCAGCACCTGCACATAGCATGATAGGATTATGAGGAGGGTAGTAATATCAACTCTTCCATTACCATCGAGACTTGTTGACGACTCAGTGATATCACCGGCAGATGCTAAACTTGACGATGAAGGCGTCGTGGAGGATGTTGGCTTGCGGGAGAGTGCTTCGAGCACTTCTATAAATTCGCGTGTGGTGCTCAGCATATTTTCAACAGGACTGCTCGATGAGGGATCAGACTCGTCTGATTTCGAGACGAGAATATCAAGTGTGACCTTTGGGGGACTTTGGTCAATGCGGCTTAGTTGGGAGAGTAGCGAGAGATTAGTATTAGTAAGTCGACGAATGTAACTGTCAGAAGGATCGCTGCTAGAAGAAGAGGTCTGAGACTCGCCAGAGTTTAAGACGCCATCCATCGAGAAGCCAAGTGCGTCGCTGATGCTGCTACCGCTCTTACCGATATCCTGGCGGCTTGGGGTGTCTTGTGCATCCTCAGACGTCACGACAAATGGTGAGATTGGCTGGGATGGTGCAAACACATGGGAGCCGATCGTTGCGCATGTGTTGGGGCGTTGGTAGTCTAGTGAGGGCATGACGATGTCTTCTAATCCAGTACCGAACTCGACATTGTTCAGCGAGCCGTCCCAAATCCGAGGCCATTCAAGCGAGTCGGCAGGCTCACTGTGAGCCAGCCCACCCCTTAGTGGACCCGATGGGGCTCTCAAGTCGGTATAAGCGGTGGTCGGCACGCGCGGTGGTCCGGGATGCTTCCGCTTTTGGGGCGTTGTTGTGGAGAGGTCGGTAGAATTGCTGCTTATGGTGGAGGGCGTTGTCAAGCAGTCGGTATCAGCTTTCAGACATCGATCGCATCGATCAGGGTCTTGCCTTTCTCTCAGACATCTAAGTTTCTGACCGCGACAACGGTCGCAAGCAAAGCGACGCGATGACAGGGCGACGGTAGCCATGAGATGTGAAGAGTTAAGGCTACCGACAGTCCTAGGCTGCCTACTAGCTAGAGCGATCGGAAGGGCCAAAGACAAGAGATGTCTATCTGTGCGGGATGTGCTATTCGATTCAGCAGGAAAGGCTAGTAGACTGTGATGACGGCAGATTCATTAAATTCATTAGATTCATTACGTGGATACATGGACTTAGTTGTTTCTGTTCTGGTTGTTGGTTTGATGATGGTGATGGTCATGCTACCTACCTACGTAGTCCGCTAGGGCCATTAGCGGGGTGCCGCATGCCAGCACAGGGTCTAGCAACGCCCGTCAGGGACCCACTATGGTCACCATATCTAGGCAGGTATAGAATACATAATACTCCAAGACGGCCTCACCATCAGTACCATCGCTACAATCATGCCGCGAGGCTACCAAGACTACTCCACAAGAGGCCTTTCTATAGAAGTAACAGTAAGTCGAATGTAACGCTTCCCAGAGGTGCGTACCTACCGGCCGGGTCCGATCTTACCAGGTACGGACCTTGTATACGTAGATTCCTAAGCTCATGCAGTACACTACAGTACACTAGCTTGGGCGTGATGGCATGAGCCAGGTCCACTTAGATCAGCGCGCTAACGATGCCATCAGCCCTACTCTCCTATATAAGTACCTACCAGTTCCCTAGAGTCCTAGACTACCTAGACGTTAATACTACTACTACTACTACTACTACTACTACTACTATATAAAGACCTACGTAAGTACCTATCTGCATATAGGAGGTACCTGGTAAATAAATATATACTAAGTTGTAATATCAAACCATAGCGATCATAGAGCTATATCAGTGCATGAAAAGCGCCATGACACTATCCCCCTAGAGCACTTATACCGACACATGAAAGATGAATCACCTCAAAATACCTATTCATATGTAGCATCATCAGGCTGTAATGTGTTCCCCGCTTCCAGCCTACTGTAATGCTGCAGGCTAGAGCTTGTTATCTAGTAATTGTAACGCAAAAAAGGCTTATGTCGGTATTCTCGGTATACCGGAAGAGGTAGGCGCAGAAGAATAGCGCACTACGAATTACTTACAGAGTTCTCAACAGCATTCAAGATACTTTAGTACTTAGCTCTGATATTAGCGCAATTGCCTGCATCTCACACCTGCTTCCGGGATTAGATCCCGACAAGCTCCACTACATAGTTACTAGATACATAACCTTACCGAACCGATCTACCGATACAACTAAATCTAAGTAATCTAGCTAATCTAGCTAATCTAGCTTATTCTCGTGAACCTCTATTTGTACGACGTGGAATATAGGAACGAGTGAGATGAAACGGATTTTTGGAGTTCTAACCCGATTTGTCGGAAACGCGGTAATGAAGTACCTACCACCCACTCCAACTGCTCATCTCTAATGCTACCGAGTATTAAGACTCAAAGAAGTAAAAGTACAACACCGCTTACGCCAGAAGCCGATGCATCACATACCTACCATAATACTCTTATAATAGGAGATCAAGATAGCTACTAATTATATATATATAAACCAATATGGATGTATACAAAATAGGCAAGTGTTACGAATCTACTCTACATAGGAGAGCGAGGCGGCCATCTAACCAACGGCCGCAGATGATATGATGATAATGTAAGACAGAATGTGACGCTGATATCAATATTCTGTATGCCCAAGTCTGTTAGTGTGTCGTACGACAGGGGTATCGTCGGCTATGGGTAGGATTCGAAATACGACTATGCTTTGCAACCATGACACTAAGACCAACCATTGCATGCAACATGGAGTTTATGGAATCAATTCAAAAATGCATTTCATCGTTGCCAAAACTCATAGCCCATGAGAGCCTCCCTTCAGCCTTCGAGACGGAACGGGTTCTACACATGTAGGCAGGCATGCATCTATATATTGGGTGGAGACCGTGGTGGTGAACAAGAGGTAATTAACCAATAGGTAGGTATCTTCTAGCTACGGTCCATCTACCTTATTTTTATGCAAAGCATGGTAAAACAAGCATATCCCATATTCCTCCCGCCATTTCGCTTATCCCCTCCTACCTAGTCAACCTTAGAATGTCGCCTTTTTGCTTCGGACCTCCAGGCTGCCATGTGGCCTTGCATGGAACCTATTTAAACATTACATTTACATTTTAAAACCCGACACTGCTGCTCGAAGTCTCTCGCACAAAAATTAAAGGAACTAGTGCAGGATCTCAACGTGATCTAGGTACTGCTGTCTTATATTTATTATACTTCATGTTCTCAGCTGTCCCACAAGCCTCTTAACCCTGACAGCTATAGCCCTGTTTTCTATATATCTTACTGTATTCGGTAGACATATTACACACTCCACCCTTTGTGAAAGCATCTGTTCTCGTCATCTGATTTGCGACGACACAATGGCCTTGCAATTTGGCGAGTTTACAGAGGAACAACTGTTCATATTTTCTATCATCGTGGGGACGGCTTGTATTATTGCCACCATCTTGCGCTTTGTTTCTACTCATCGTGCCGGCCGCAAATTTGGACTCGAAGACTGGTTTGCCTTGGGTGCTCTCTTGTCTTACCTTACCTACACGGTGTTGGAGTTAATAAGTGAGTGATCCTAATCTCCATAATTGACCTATTCTGACATTTCCCTTCTCATGTGCTATCAGGTATTGGCCTGGTTGATGGAAGAGACATAGAAACGCTTTCATATGGAGAGCTTACCCGCCTTGGCAAGGTATGAATGTCTTCTACTATTGCCATCATGCTTTAGTTGATCGTTTTTTAACATTGCCATATTCATTACTCATCGAATAGGTGTTATTTGCGACAGTCCCCTTCTACCCTCTCAGTCAATTCTTTGCCAAGTTCAGTATCCTCTTCCTATACTATCGAATTTTCTCTGTGCGCCCTGTTTTCGTGCGATGGATGTACATCATTGGTATTATCCAGCTGGCTGACAGCATCATCACCTTCTTCATCAATCTTTTCAGCTGTATTCCCATCGCTTATAACTGGGACGTCACCATAGACGGCTGGTGCCTCGACCAGGCGGCCGTCTTCACTGGGACAGAGTCCGTCAACTCTGCTGTCGATATTGCCATGATTGTTCTCGCATGTTTCATGCTTGTAGAATTACGGCTGAACATATGGACGAAACTGAAGCTTTCATTCATCTTCGCTCTAGGGGGGTTGTATGTGTACCCTTTTATTTACTCCCTAAGCTATGATGCTTACCTTTCCATGCACAGGGCCGGAGTTATTGGTTTCATCAGAATATCGCAGTTCTATATCATACAGAATGAAGTAGGAGGTGAGCAACAGGGCACGCCCTCTAAATTTTATCACTCTAACATCATCCGCCTACTGCAGTCTTCAGCGCCACAAATGGCTTCTGGGAGAATGCACAGCAAGCCACCAGCGTTGTCTGTTGCTGTGTCCCTGTCTACAAGAATATCATTCCATTTGGAAACTTCTACACCCACCTGGCCTCTCGAATCGGGGGCTCAAGTTGGCTCTCTAAACTTCAGATTCGATCCAAATCATCAATGCAGTTTGGTTATGGGGGCGGGCTTCAAAAGAAGAATACGAAGGAAATCGATCACACCGAGCCTCAATGGATTTCGCTCAATGACTCTAGGCGATCTGATCCTCGGGCCGCGGAACTGGGGCTCAGTGACAAGTTTTCTTCTGACCGAGATTTGATTGCACTCCACAAGGTATAAAAGCGACCATGAGATTCAACATCTCCTGCAAGTTTTATGAAAGGTAACATTGGGAATTGTAGGAATATAATTGTTTATTCATAGGCACACTAGTATGGAAACCGAGATACTTAAGAAACCATGTATACCTAGATAGTATTATCTCTTAAATTAAGAAATGACTCCGTCCTATTATGAAAACCCATGCTATCACACAATTCTGTGCACGATATAACTCACGCAAAATAACAAGGCAGCTGAATAAAAATGAGCTTTCAATCTCAAAATTCCCTCATCAACGTCGTATTTATCCTTCGCCTGCTACACCGCCATGATCCTTTGGGCCAGATGCCCAGGATTCAATCGAAACCAGCGCTAAGCGAATAATAAGCCTCAAAAATTGTAAATACTGTAACCCTGCCTTATAAATCCACACGTTCCTCGCCCGCTATTTCATCTCCCTAGCCAAACCGTATTGGCTGGTGCCGAGACCCTTTGTCGTTGTGGCGCCGAGACCAGCCCAGCTTCTTCGGAATTCCGAATGGTGATCCGAATCCGAATCGAGGGTTAGAGACGTTTCGGTGAGAAGCGCCTTTGTGTAGAATTCAGCGGGGAACTTAGATAAATGCGACTCGGAAATCCGAGCGGAATGGCTGGATACTCCGTAAATTTGCTTGTCTAAGTTGTTGGATTGACTGATCTGTGATACTGAGATGAGGCTCTGGCGAGAAGGTGTCTTGGTAACTATGGTGCAGCTGAAAGCGAGCCTACATCTCAGTGACTGGATAATTAAATCGTCCCTTGCCAGCGAGGGCCACGCCCTAATATCAGGTTGCTAGAAACACTAGTTTGCTAGAACTCCATATTCTTCAACTTAAACTAGCTATATCCATTGCTAATTGTCTGCTAAGATTAGGCATCTGCTAAACACGACTAGCATGGAGCCTGTGAATCGCTGGATGTCGACGGTGTCAAAAAACGCGCCGGTAGCCCCTTGGCTTGGTATAATTGTCTGCAGTGTAAGTAAATTGAAATTGCCACGAAAAATCTCTAATGTTGAGGCACCTTCATGATCCTGAGAGTTGGCATGTCTGATTACCTCTATCCAGGTATTGACTTACGCAGTGACGCGTTGCATCTACTTGCTCTACTTCCACCCGGCATCCAAGTTTCCGGGTCCCAAATTTGCCGCCATTTCCAATGTGTGGTATGCATATCACTGGTAAGATTGGGTACTTCGAAAAGCTGGCGACTCATATTTTGTTAATGTCCAATTTGAAGGATCACGGGGAGGTGGCCATGGCAAATGGAGAAGATGGTCAAAAAATACGGTATGAACCAATATTAAACAAATCACAACTAGTTATTTTCCAATCTACCCTTTAGTCTGACTGCTCGCCTCCCGAAAATCTTAGGCCATGTCGTTCGAATCGCGCCAAACGAGTTGGTCTTCTCGACACCACAAGCAATCACAGGTGGGTCGGCCGACACTTCAGTATCAGAGACCTAATGAGTAGGAAAACTAACAAACCGTCAATCGGAGAACTAGACATCTACAGCGCGGCTATCAAAAACCATGAGACCTGGGTGAAGACCTCTTTCACAGATTTCGGCACCGGTGATGGTGGTATATCCTGGGAACAGGACCCTGTGAAGCACCGCAAGGTTGCAAAGAGGATATCACCCGTCTTCAGCACCAAGTCTATCAAGGCGAAGGAGCATGTTTTGCAGATGTATGTTGACATGTTCGTCAAGCGGATGCAGGAGATTGGGGGGTCAAAGGAGGGTATTGAGCTGCCGAAGGCAAGTGACCTACTTCATCAAAGAGTCATTGCCACAAACCACAAGTGGTATTGCATGGGTGGGCAGAGCTAATCCATAATAATGAGCACTAGTGGGTTCAGTGGCTTGCGATGGATATCTCTGCAGACATGACGTATGGTCGCGAGATACACCATTTAAGAGAGGGTAGGTTCTTGAGAGCTTGAACTTCTCTTTATCTAATAATCACTTGCTCATTAGGAAAGCAACTAACACATTGGCATCGTAGCAAAATCTTCCGACTTCCTAGATGCTATCAATGACACGAACCTCTTTGGTACAGTCAGTCAAATAGCACAGAAATTTCCCCTATTAAGGCAAGTCCATTCATTTTTCCTCTCCCTGAGAGAGACTGCCGATCTATTGACAACTGTGGGTTGGAAATCATCACATTACTCACGCTAATGGTAACCGTAGTCCCTTAAAATTCCTCTTCGTCCCCCCAAGAATTCTCCGCACACTTCCTCACGTGCTCGGTATAAACAGCCAGGAAGTGCAGCGCCGAATCGACCAACGCGCCAACACGAAGCACCTGGACTACTTCGAGAGTCTTGTGCCTCCAGATGCCCCCATCCCGACCGGTAGGGAGCTAAATCACCTCGAGCAGATCGCAGCCCAGCTCCTCGTGGCGGGTTATGACCCGGTCGCAGACCAATTTTACGGTCTTCTTTTCTGGTTGCTCAAAGAACCAGATGTCCTAGCGACACTGGTTGAAGAGATAAGGAGTAATCTCCTGAGGTACGAGGATATCGTGCCGGACGCCTTGGTTTCACTGCGTTACATGCATGCCTGTATCCAGGAGTCGTTCCGCATGATGGATACGGGCCCTAACGGAATGCCACGGGTGAGCCCCGGAGCCATGGTTGATGGGGTTTACGTGCCTAAAGGTGTAAGGAGCCTTTTTTTTGTAATTACCGGGCATCAAACTTTCATTCCTACGATCATCAATTACAGCACCGAATTGGTGAAATAATGTCAAAAACACTTGATAACATTTACTTTTCATAGGTCGAATGCCAAATGAGTTTCTTCGCCATAATACGCAACGAGAAATACTTCCGCGACGCACTATCCTACCGGCCTCAACGCTGGCTCTCGCCCGACCACCCCAAATACGAAACCAAGTACTCGGACGACATGCTCAAGGCCGTGGTCCCGTTCAGCACGGGTCCTAGGGCATGTCCCGGACGAGAGAGCGCGTGGATTCAGATGCGGCTGTTCCTCGCCAAGGTGCTGTGGGCATTTAATCTCGAGCTTGTCCGCGGGAAGGATATCACGTTTGACAGGGATTTTAGCGTACATACTATGTGGAATAAGCCTAGTATTTGGGTCCGGTTTATCCCCGTTGAGAGGGAGTAAGGGTGTAGGGAGGTAGGTTGACTAGATCATGATGATCGGTGACATAGGGGTTTAGTAGGTAGTATAAGGTGTAATACTAAATCGCCTCTAGTTTATTCCTTACACCAATGTTAAATCTAACATAGGAATATTTATAACGTTTCACAAAGAAGTCTACTAGAACGAATGTGAGTATATTGCGTACTGTACTTTGGAGGCCAAGATAGCACTTGCAAAAAATTTCAAGCCTCAAAATAAACACGACACTCCTATTATTTCGATATAAGAACAAGAATATAGAAACGGCCTGCCTGCCTCCTCTCCTTAAGAGAGCCTTTACGTGGTACATATTTGGAAGAAAAGATCAACGGGCTATACCAGAATCATACTATCTCTCCAGCGCCACTGTTCTCCACTCCGTTACAATGTGAAATTTTTAGAAAAGTATTGAAAACTTGTATATATATATTTAATTATGTCTGCGAGTGCCTGACTTGACTGCGCTTACGAGTGGTATTTCACTCTGTATATGTTAAGTGATCCCATGATAGCCCCTTCGAAAATTACAATTACGTAATATCAGGGGTTAGGTATGTACTATACCTATCTAGGGTAGTGATCATCTCCGACTCCGACTCCATAGGTGGGCCTACGGACCCGGAGATCCGATTCACGAAATACACCGAATATAGGCACCGACAATATCTTGGCGCAATCACCTATCGGGAATAGGATGCATTGGAGGTATTGGAGGCGTTCGCCGGGATTTTGTCTTTCTTATGGATTCAAGCACATGTGGTTAAATTTAGTTTCTCGCAGTGCAGAGGGGAGATTGTGTATTTATTGTGCACTATAAGCAGAGAACTAACAACCATTCCTAATCGGGCTTGAATTCGGTGAAGCAAACATGGAGGTAA